>RCWM02000654.1:0-285000 GCA_003667255.2 Euschistus heros | reverse complement strand
AATGAAAATTGACTTTATATTTAATTTTATTTTAAAAAACAAACAAAAACAAAGTCATACTATTTTTATCATAATGAAACGAATTTCGAAAATCCCACTAGTTGACTTTAATTTTTAAAATATAAAACTATACAGAAGATGACCTGCTGGTCTAAATTTCGTCTTAAGAAACGCCTATTCACATCGAGATAAAACATTTTAGATACTTTTATACGGGAACTTACTTGAACAGATAATAGTTTACTTAAAATTGAAATATCAAAAATCAAATACACGTTTAAGAGTAACAAGTAACTAAGAGTTTGGCAAAGAATAATAGTAGAGGAAAACTAAACTTGATATATTTCCATATTAACTGCTTTAAAATGAAGTGGTGGGACGAGTTGTGAAGAAACGATGGCCGCTGAGTATATAAGGCAACAGGAGAAGGGAAGAGGCAAGTCGAAGCAGCTCAGTCATCCAGCCAACATGTACAAGGTACAACCTATACATAATGTAACCATACATTATACATATTATATAATGTTCTATGTCGACAATATGATTGACTTATTTCTGTTACATACAGGTAGTCCTTATCGCCTGTTTAGTGGGAGCAGCCGTGGCCCAGTACGGACACAACTACGGACATCATGAAGAACACCACGTAGACTACTATGTACGTATTTCTTTAAATCAGATTATTTTTACTAATTTTTTTTTTTTATAGATTCAGAATTTGAAGTTTTTCCTTCTGATTTTAGGCTCCACCACACTACAAGTTCGACTACAGCGTCCATGACCCCCACACCCACGACATCAAGAAGCAAGAAGAGACCAGAGAAGGAGATGTCGTCAAGGGCTACTACTCCCTCTACGAACCCGATGGCACCGAAAGGATCGTCCACTACACCGCCGACAAGCACAATGGTTTCAACGCCGTCGTAGAGAGGAAAGGACACGCTGTCCACCCTCAGAACTACGGACACTCTTCTGAGGCATATTACGGACACGGTGGATACTCCGGCTCTTCCGGTGGCTACAGTTCAGGTTCCTCTTCTTCGTCCTATGGTCATTATTAATTTATGACTCAATTCGTGTAAATAGTCGTTTTTTTTTACTTTTGTAAAATAATAAATTATCAACAAAAAAAATGTTCTTTGTTATTATATAATTTTCCTTCAGCAATTATAGAATAACTTTTTAAGAAGAAAAATGAACTTTATTCTGGGACAACTTGTCCCCTAAGAGTAACAAAACGAGTACAATACATAGAACAATCGTCTGGCTATGATAATTAATTATAATAAATGATAATAAAAATTGATTAATAACTAAATTATGAGTTACAAAAATAAATTAAGGAAACTTGTAATAGGATACATCTTATGTGTACTTCAAAAACTAAAATAATAACAGTAAGTAAGATGTCTACAACATTTTTATTGAACTGATATAATTCTTCTATGTAATGTTTTAATCTCATTGTTATTATGGGCAGCTATTTGTAGCGCCGCACAGTGGGACGAGCCAACGTAATTTGTTGGACATTGGTTGAAAACAAAAATTTATATTTATGGCTTGAATCATTGATAAAATGTTTGCTATGGTCATTGCCGATAAACAACACTATGTTAAAACATAATTTTATTACGCACTAACAGTACAAAAGATCGATAAACTAGGTTTGTTATAAAGGTTCTCGCAAATTTCCCGTTTTGTTAAATCGCATTAATAATTGTGTACACGTCCGATGTAAATTTTTTGTTTTTCACAGCTTTAAGCATGATATCAAAATTGGCTATAAAACATTTCTCTGTGAAAATAATGATTACAAAAAATAAAAATTATTTATTTATTAAATTTTCAAATTTTAACAAAAAAATTGATTTTAGAAAAATGTTTAAACTTGTTTAAGTCGAAACCCATTTTAATTCAAAATATCAATACCGAAAAGTAACTTAGGATCGAAATGGTCTGCGACCACTTGCGACCTTGGAGAATATTTGGAATTAAAGATTTTTTTTGCGTATTTATAGGATTTGCAGAACTCCTTTCCTTCACATTATAATCCTTGTTTTACCCCTTTTGTTTAGCATGTTTCTATGTTTTTAGTGTTTTCACTTCAGCAGTAATCCTATTGGGTTATTTCACCTACATATTTGTCAGCTAGGATACTAATGGGGATCGTTGTGGCTAAAAAAAAGCGGCTTTTGGTAACTTTTGGTAATTTTGAATGCCATTAGCCTCTGGACCCCTTCCAGCTTTGCCTTGTTTTACTTAATCTGAATTCCTGGATGCCATATTTCCATGCCTTATGTAATAACAGGCAAAACTGCGCCTTTATACAGAACCTTCAGGGCCTCCGTTCTCAACCCCCATGTCGCACAATGGGACGAGCCTATGCAACTTGTTGAACATTGGTAGAAAACAAAATTTTATATTTGTAGCCTTAATCACTTATTAAATTTTTTCTGTGGTCATTGTCGATAAAGAACAGTACGTTAAACATAATTTTATTACGTTCAAAGAGGACATTAACATCGATATACTACGTTTGTTTGAAAGGTTCTCGCAAATTTCTCGTTTTGTTAAGTTGCATTAGATATTGTTAACACATCCGATGTAAATTTTTTGCTGTTCACAGTTTTTAGCATGATAAAACAATTGGCAATAAAACGTTTTCATGTAAAAATAATAATTTAAAAAATAAATGTATTTAAATTTGAAAATTTCAACAAAAAATTGATTTTTGAAAAATGTTTATACTTGTTTAGGTCGAAACCCATTTTAATTTAAAATATCGATTATAAAAAGTAACTCAAGATCGAAATTGTCTGCGACCACTTGTGACCTTGGAAAATATTTGAATTTACTTTGATAATTCAACTTGTTCAAAAAAGTGGTCCAAATTGCTACAACAAATGGACTTCACAAATGTTATCTACAGGTATTCACCAATAAAAATGCCTAAAATTGATATCGGAATAGGTCTGAATGCTGACACTTACACGACGAATTTGAACGAATGGATCCAACGATAAAATTTCGATAACCACAGTGTAGGAGTCTGTGGGCTATAATTGATTACTTCTATACTATCTTCTATTACTAACTTCTATACTAAATAACTAAATAGTTCCGTTTTCGGTTGGAGACAATATTTAAAATAATAATTACCTATCAGGTTTCTGACAGACCGCAAATTGTTTATTTTTTTAGTAAATCCGATCGAAGAAAAAGTCATAAAATAAAACACATATAACTCACATAACGGTACACTGATTGATTTGCAGATTTTTAAAATCGATAGAGCACATCAATCAGCACAGCAAGATCAAAATCAGTTACTACGGTTTTAACGAATTTCTGTCACTTTACCTCATGCAGACTTTGTAGAATACAACAGTAAATGAAGGTGTTTTGACATTCGGGTCATTCGATATCAAATCAACCAATGGTTTGAACCTTGTCCTCTCCGATTTCTATGCTTTTTGGTATAGAAGTTAAACCTACTAAAAATAGTTAAAATGTAAAATACTAATTTATTCTGAATTTTAGTTACTGAGTTACAACTTTTTAAAAACTTCTGTTAAAAACTACTGTTTTCGTTTCTTACTCAATTTCAGAATTATTCAAAATTATGCCATTAAAAACCTTTTGCACCTAGAGAGCTCAAATTTGTTGGATCCTTTTTATTTGGAATGCCCTTTAATTTGACATATCTCTCGATATATTTTCTGTAGGTTTTGATTTTTTTTTTTTTTTAAACCAACGGCACAGATAACAGAATTTTTTTTTTTAAAAGCTTATAACTCAATAAAAGTCAGAAAAATGTAATATTTTACATTTTTTCTTGTCTAGGTAGGTACAACTTCTATACCAAAAATCATTGAAATCGGAGAGCTCAAGGACAAAATCTAATGTAGAATTAGTTGATTTGACTTTGAATAACCCATTCGTTAGTGTTACATAGTTGCAACTATATGTTCATATCTTGATGGAAACATAAGCTTAAATGAAACATTTCAAATCAATACGATTATTTCGCAGATACAAATGCAAAATTATGAAATGTGAAAAAACCGACGTTTGGTTTTAATTTAGTGGTCGCTTTAGGACTGATGCAGGTTGTGAATGAATAAATACTGTAAAAAAAAAAAAAAAAAAAAAAAAAAAAAATTAGTTACAAGAGGTCTAAATGGCATCAAAACAAAACCCAATTCAGTTGAAATGAAAAAAAAAAACACAACGAATATGACCACAAAATCTACTGATATTTAAAACTCACGTGATAAACAAAACTATAAATAAAAATAAGTGAAACGTTGAAAATCTTGAATCTGAATTTTCTCTGTAAAAGGAAGGAATAACCAAGTCAAAGAGTCTATTATGCTATTATGTCTATTATGATTATGTCCAAAATCAATAACGAATCGTTAAAACAAAAAAAAAACAAACTGTTTTGTTTTTTTCATTTGTATCGACCTGTTTATTGTCTTTTTTTTTATAATGACACAAATAAATTTTTAACTACAAAAATATATCAGTATATAACGATTGTCAAAAAAAAAAACTCAACAACTCACGACATTTTATAAAATTTCTTATATTCCCTTATCGGCTGAAATTTAAAAAAAAAAAAAAAAAAAAAAAAAAAAAAAAAAAAAAAAAAAAAAAAAAAAAAAAAAAAAAAAAAAAAAAAAAAAAACAAAAAAAAAAAAAAAAAAAACATCCATAGTTACAGAGTTGCTTTCCTAAACAAAGAGTAATATTTAGGATTTATATATTTATATTTAATATTTAATATATAAATATTTATATTTATATATATATTTAATGTTCCTTAAATTATTAAAATTTATGTTTTCCCTATGAATGCTTGTCACTAATATCTAGTCTTTAGTTTTGTATTGTTTCAAATGTATTTCTTTCATATAAAATTTTTCATTTAATAATAATGATAAGATGTTAATTGTTTTGTTTTTTTTTACTTTACTTTTTAACAATAAAAAATATTTGTGAAACATGAGGATAACCTGTACCCGTTGATACTTCCTGAAATTATTTTAGGTTGTTGGCCACTTAATGAGATCTCTCATCCAATTACTATAATTGCAGAAAAGCAAAATTTAATCTCCAATATCTTATGATCCTAAACAGCTGTTATAGAATACATATATTACTTTAAAACAATGACAGCTGTATAGAACAATCATGTACAATTATCAACAGAAATTCGGTAAATTAATAATGATTCTCTCTCCCGCTCTCTCTCTCTCTCCCTCTCTCTCTCTCTCTCTCTCTCTCTCTCTCTCTCTCTCTCTCTCTCTCTCTCTCTCTCTCTCTCTCTCTCTCTCTCTCTCTCTCTCTCTCTCTCTCTCTCTCTCTCTCTCTCTCTCTCTCTCTCTCTCTCACTCTCTCTCTCCCCCACACACACACATATTTATTTATTTATATATTATTTTTATTGCGATGTTTCTCCTTTAGGATAGAGCTTAAACTCATTATTTTACTTTCCTTATACTCTTTCTCTTCAACTCCCAAAAACTTATATATATATAATTTATTTATTTATTGTATTATTTATATATATGGCGTGTATTATAAGATCTTTTTCAAGTTCAAGTTTTTGTGAGGCTTCCAACCGGTGACGACTGCATGTGATATTGTGACTCACAACATTTTTGAGACTATTTGTTCTGCCACGAGAATAGTCCCTCCTCTAAACATAGACTTGATACAGTTTATAATTCTCAAATGACTAACGCAAAGCAAACACAGAGCCAACTTTGTAATGTTTGATATCACTTGAATACCAGATGTAAACTTTCTGGAAAACATATTTGAAAATATCAACTGCATGATACAGAATGGTGAATATATATATATATATATACATACATATTTACAGTTTTAAATGTGCCCCAAGCATATTAAGGATTTTATATAAACAATAGCCGTAGTTTTTTTTTTTACAATTTATATATATATATATATATATATATATATATATATATATATATATATATATATATATATATATCCCTCCAGTAGTCGCAACTGACCTGAGAGATCACCCAATGTATGTTTCGCGCATTATTCCGAGTAGGAGTTTTATAATGAGAAAAGTGACTCACAATCAGTACCTTTAAACTAACATTCCTTAAATGCAGTGAAGTCAAATCCTCAATATTCTCACTAGATATTTAGTTATTTAGTTTCTATTCTGCAGTTACCGGGACCTAGATCTATTAGGCTCATTGCGACTACTGATGCGACATATTTTATTCTATCATTATTACATTATGAATAATGAACTAGGGATTTATAAAACCCAGACGATATTGAAATGATTTGTAAAATCATTCTATGCAATACGGAGATTAATAGTGATGTAGATAATTTTGAGAAAAGTGAGACAGATTCTGAAATTGAAACTGACGTTGTTGGAGAAAGAATTTAACATTTAGATACTGAGCACAAAGACGGTGTATCTAGTGATGAGGAATGAATTAGCTATAATTCATTTATAGGTAAGAGTTTGTTAATGTCTCATATATTATAGAAAAGAGGATGCTCCACCTAAGGCAAGTATGATGTTTAGAACATTTAAAAAAATAATTTTTAGAAAAAAAACAAAACCGACTTCAAGATTAAGCCTTCATAAATAGAACTAAAAAGTAAAAAATAATATTTTAGTCGCTTCGAAACAAAGAGAATTAAATGAAAATCAATAAAATTATCGATACTTATATACATATTCACAATTTATGATCATTTATTTTTGGAGTCGGTGCCAGCCAAGGAGGGCAGCTTAATCCTACCTTTGCAAAAAACTTTCGAATGGCATATAAACAGCGGTGTGGCGGTGTTGAAATAGTGGGGAATCTTTAAAATTAACATTTTTTTTTTTTTCGAATTCTGTTTGTTTTGGTTGGCACCGACTCCAAAAATAAATGATCATAAATTGTGAATATGTATATAATTATCGATAATTTTATTGATTGTCATTTAATTCTCTTTGTTTCGAAGCGACTAAAATATTATTTTTTACTTTTTAGTTCTATTTATGAAGGCTTAATCTTGAAGTCGGTTTTGTTTTTTTTTCTAAAAATTATTTTTATTTTTCACTTTTTAGTGGTGAGTGTATTTTTGTTTATACAGTCAATTCTCGATCTTCAAGCTACCCTGAAATATAGTTCGACTTATTGAACAAAGACTTATCGAGGTTATCATTCCACTTACCTTCATGTAATCGGGAAAATTGAACACAAAATTGGAGTTGAAGTCATTACGCATATTTTTCATTAATTTGTATGTGTATGTTGTTTGTACATACATACATATCAAATCGTTGATACAGAAAATTAAATACCCGGTTCCAATTTATCATATAACTTTCAACTGAACTGCGTTTTTTTTTCTGTGGGTGCCTAAAAGTAGAGTTACCGCCTTCCACCAGTCGCGATCTTTTCTTTATTCTTTAGGACAGTTGAAAGAGAACTACGCGGTATTCGGAATTCGCTAGCAACAAACACCCAACTTCTTTCTCATTTCTCCACTTTGCAAATCAACTCTAACTTTTAGTAAATTGAAAAAATTTTCAATAGCCACTGTAAAACCACTCTAGTGAATAACTAATAATAAGTGACTGGTGTAGCTATGAACTGAAAAGACAAACAATGACAGAAAAGAGGAAAACAAATTACACATGAAATTCTTTTAATTTGAGTTCGAGTTATAGAGGCGATGACTTCTAATATGTATTTCATTTCATAGAGGTGGTCCTAGAAGTTTTCTATTTTGAACCCTATTTTCAGTTCTACTTATTTTCGACACAATTTTTCACGTTCTTTGTCTGAAATCGTCTCATCGAGGTGAAATTTAAGTGTAACGTACTTCCGACCGCAGATTTTGTTCGAGTTATTTAATAATTCAGCTTATCGAAGTACAACACATCGAGAGTTGACTGTATATGTAAATTATTTTTGTTAATAATTCAAATTTAGTTACCATGGAGATTTTAGATAATCATAAATATGTTTAAAATGTAAGGTTATATAACAGTCTTGGAGTTATAGTACTATAACTCTTGTCTATAACTCCATGATAACTGTGATTTTTATTAACTTTTTTTTTTATTTTTCCTAAAAAGCGCTGCGTTGATTTCAAAATATTTTTATATGACTACCTCTGAAGTATGTCCTACCGATCTAAAAAAAAAATCATCAAAATTGATTCAGAATTGATGGAGGTTCTCAACTCGTCTATTTTTTTATTTTACTTTTTATGTATGTTACGCGATTACTCTGTCAATTCTAAATCAATTTTGATAAATCTTTTTTATATCGGTAAGGCATACTTCAGAGGTAATCCCATAAAACATATTTTAAAATCAACGCAGCACTTTTTAAGAAAAATCAAAAAAACATTTAATAAGTGATTTAATGAACTGTTTTTTTGAGTTTTATTGAAAAGTGCTGCGTTGATTTCAAAATTTTTTTTATGGGACCACCTCTGAAGTATGCCCTACCGATCTAAAAAAGAATCATCAAAATTGATTCAGAATTGACGGAGTAATCGCGTAACATACACACAAAAAAAAAAAAAAAAAAAAAAAAAAAAAATACAGACGAGTTGAGAACCTCCTCTTTCTTGAAGTCGGTTGAAAATGGCTTGTCATAGCTGTATAAATAAAATTAGTGAAGTAAATAATGTAGGAAGTTGTGATAAAAGAAAAATAGTTAAAAGTTGTTGTAATAGATACATAATATTTTTATTACTTATTTCATTAATGTGTATCATTATGTGCATTCCTTCAAAAATCAAATAAAGTAAATGAGAAGAATAACAGTGATGAAATCATCAGTAAAACGATTGAATTTCAGGAGGTGATCTGTCAGATCGTTGCGACTATTGGTGTTAGTCCTCGGGTTGCAGTGGTAGACAGTGGCCCACAAAGAAACTGATACACTCAGTTTAGTGAAAATAAAGATTTCACGGTGGGACGTCATTTTTTTTTCCGCTAGCTCTTCTCCTGGTTCCCTTCACACATAGCAACGTCCATCAGACCCAAAAATAACTTTAATTAGCAAATATCACAGTTGTCCAAAACTCAGAATCCTACAGTAAATATTCATTTTTTGTGCTTAAGATTTGAAAATTCCCGTCAATAAATTATCGAATGAAAAACTCACGTTCCTTTAATTTAGTGTGTTGTCGCATTATGGAAAAAAGTTCCAAAACACAGAGGATTTAAGATTTTTTTTCAACAAGCTTTGAAAAGTGACAAACACTTTCGACACAAAATTTTTACTAGAGTAAAATAGTTTAAGGTAAATAAATATTGTTCTCTACAATCCACGTCCAATATTGATTAAAGGATTCTACTCTCACCTGGAATGCTATATTACTTAAGATAAAGAAAAATATATTTGCATTGATTAGATTAGTAGTAGGATAAGTAAAGATTACAAAGAAAAAATATAAATGGCAGTCAAAGGTAATGACGAGACCACAAATGAATTAACAGGTGTCTTAAAATGTCTTTTATTTATTTTTTTGTTATTTAATGTTTTGTTTCATCTAACCCAAGTATTTAATATAAAATATATTCAATTTATTAAGATATTGGTTTACAACAGTTACCTACTTCATACATTTTTTTTTTTTTTTTTTTTTTAAAAACACACAACTCTGCAAAAAAGATTAATATCCTATCCATAAGAAATTACGCCACAAGAAAAGGATTTTTTTTTTTTTTTTTTTTTTTTAACCAATTATCAAATCCGTTAGAACCATAAAATATTTCATAAAATAAAATATCCGATATTCATACATCTGAGAAAATCGCATCTTTGAAGTAAACATTAGTTGTGTGTAAATCAACTAAATGGATTACTAGCTTTTCATCAGAACCCCAGACCTGGTTTATGTATACTGGAAGAAATATATCCATCACCTGACAGCTAAGATTGTGGTGTCATCCACTCCAAGGGCCGTTCACTGTCGTACCGAGAAGTCAGACTGTCTCGGTAAAAATGTAAAAAAAAGAAGCCAGAAATAACCAGAGAAATAGAACTATACTTAAGACAGTAATACTGAACTAATACTAATAATAAAATATTCATGTGTCAAAATCACAAAATAAGTTATACATGACTGAATATGGCACGATGCAATGAATTAAAACTTTATGGTAGCTGATCTCGAATGCTGATGTAATAATGAATAATTATAGACGTATGTACGGATGCAGTGATATCGATATGACAAGAATCGATTCTTTTTACGTATCCATTGATCTGTATGTCTTTTTTTTTGTTTTAGCAATTATTTTTTTTTTCTCATTTATTGATATTTATTCTAATTGTGGATGGAGAGAGTGGCCAAGAGTGTCCTTCGGCCTCAAAAAAATCGTTAGATCCTGGCAGATCTGTAAAACAGTGTCCTTATAGCATAACTTAAAAACCGCTAAAACACCAATCCTTAAGGACGAAAAAGGTAATTCTAATTGGGGATGAAGAGAATGGCCAAGGATATCATTCGGCCTCAAAAAATCGTCAGATTCTGGCAGATCTGTAAAACAGTGTCCTTAAAAACAGTTAAAACAGCAATCCTTAAGGACGAAAAAGCTAATTCTAATTGTGGATGGAGAGAGTGGCCAAGGATGTCGTCCTTCGGCCTCAAAAAATCGTCAGATTCTGGCAGATCTGTAAAACAGTGTCCTTAAAAACAGTTAAAACAGCAATCCTTAAGGACGAAAAAGCTAATTCTAATTGTGGATGGAGAGAGTGGCCAAGGATGTCGTCCTTCGGCCTCAAAAAATCGTCAGATCCTGGCAGATCTGTAAAACAGTGTACAAAACAATATACATTAAGTAAATGTGTTGATTGAATACATTGGCATGTAAATAACTTGTGAAGAACTACTCACTAGCAGCACTTCAATAATATCTACACTAAAAGGTCTCTAGGCCATCTTCTTTTCAGACGCCTCGGAGGATTATCGGGAATGGAGTGGGAAGCAAGTTGGGAGACTAGTGGATTTGAGTTGTTATGGAGCTTACTATGGAAGGATACGTATCTGGTTTGGGCTAAATCAGCAGCATATGGAACATTAAGATCTTTATGGATAAGTTTATTGGTCACAAAATAAGGAAGCAATTATTAAAATGTGTAAAAGCTAATTTGTGATGTCATAAGAAAAATATTTAAAGTTATTTAAATGAATGAAAATTTAGTAGTAAAATTAGAACAGATCCGCTACCTAGGACTCCAATTGGGCAAACGTTTAACTTGGAATTCACATACAAGACTAAAACGACAAGAAACTGCTCATCGTTTTCGACTTCTTCAACATTTACTAGACAAACATTCAAATCTTCTAATTAATTACAAAAGGCTCATTTACATGATAGTTATCAGAATTATTTGGAAATATGGAGTTCAGCTTTGGGGCTCCACTAAAAAACATCTTATTCATCTCGTATCCTTGCAATCCAAAATCATTTGAAAAATTCTTAATGCTTTATATTTTGTCACAAACGATCTTATCTATTAAGAACTTAATGCTCCATATTTTGCTGATTTAGCCCAAACCAGATACTTCTTTTCACAGGAAACTCCACAACCATTCAAAAGCATTAGTATCCCAACTAGCTTCCTATTTTATTCCCGGTAATCCTCCGAGGCGCTGAAAAGAAGATGGCTGTGAGACCTTATATAGAATTTTTTTTTTATTGAAGTGCAACTAGGAAGTGGTTCTTCATGTGTTATTGCAATGATATCTTCATATTTACTTGTTGTTTATATGTAGACAGTTGTAAATATCAATAAAAAGATAAAAGATGTAAAATTATGTTTTTATGTTTCAGTGGGTTTAGAATAAAATATATTAGTACAGTTAAATAAAGGGAAATTTGTATTAAAATTCCATGGTATTCTTATCTTAAGATATAATTCAGAAACATTATATACAAAGATAATGAATAAATTCTTAAGAGATAGTTCAGTAGAAACCAACTGTAGGCACTTCAAAAAAACAACCTGTACCCAATTAGGTTTTTACATACATTAAAACATACTTATTTCCTCACAAAATGAGGATCTTAAAATAGAGATCTTATATGTTTCCTTTATTGCTGTTGGTATATTCTGAACAAATAGCTCTTCCTAAAGAAAAGCTGGTGGTCTTCGAACATTAATAAATTTTCAAAAAATAATTACATTAATATTGGGTTGTTTCACATGAAATATCCGATTTTATAATATTTGAAATACATAGAGGATTTTGCGAGTCTCTGTTGTTGAAAAAGCTCGATACATGGGTACCTCACGATGTCACTGAGCGACAGCAATTGAAACGTCTTGAGACCTGCGTTTCGTTGCTTGCAAAAAACCGACCCCTTCCTTGGAAGAATAATAACTTGCGACGAAAAATGGATTGCTTATGACAATCAGCGTCGGTCAGGGCAGTGGTTAGACATCGACGAAAGCCCAGGACAAATGCCAAAACCAAATTTGCATCCGAAAAAATTGATGGTTACAGTATGGTGGTCCATGACTGGAATCATACATTATTCCTTTTTGCCTAGAGGTGAGACCATTACCTCTACAACCTACTGCAATGAAATTGGCCAAATGCACGAAAAATTATTGAAAAAACAACCTGGATTGGTAAATCGGAAGGGCCCTATACTCCTACACGACAACGCTAGACCCCACGTTTCAAAACTTACCATGCATAAATTGAAAGAGCTGGGGTACGAAGTTCTTCCGCACCCACCATATTCTCCCGACTTGTCTCCAACAGCTTATCACCTTTTCAGGAATTTAGACAACTTCTGCAGAGGAAAATTTTTTGCAAATGATGCTGAAATCAAAAGTGCGTTTTCAGATTTTGTTTCACTTCAAAGCTCAGAGTTTTTCAAATCCGGTATATAAAAGTTGTTGTCACGTTGGGAAAAATGTGTAGAAAAAGAAGGTAAATACTTCGAATAAAATTATATTGTTTTCATATTGAATTTTTACTAAAATCCCTATACCTTGAAAACGGACATTTCATGTGAAACAACCCAATATTTAATTGAATTTTTAATACGCTTCTAATAACTTCACATGCATCTTTCATCGTAATTTGCACCCATTTCCAGCAATCTGATTAACTTAATAATTTGCACACGTTCCATGGGCAAATGACAAAACAACAATTGCACAACTTTATTCTAATGTTTAATGTATTTTAATGTATATCTTGTTAAATTATCCCCATAACGGGGGTCTGGCTTGCAAAAGGTGAAGTAGTAGGTTTTATGTTTTTATATGGTCCAGGTGAGTCCTGAATATAAAATATCAAAAATGAAAAAAATTGATAAGGGGAAATGTTTAGGGGGGGGGGGGCAATTTAGACATTTAGCCACAATCGATTGTCAAACATCGAAGAATTTTGCCAACTTTAAAAGGTTGGTTTTGGTCATGTTTAAGAGTCTATAATGTAGAAATGGCTAATTCAATCAAAAAATGTTATAGACTAAAAGTTGAAGAACATTACATTTGCTTATTCCTGCTCTGAGATATGTCAAAAAAACAAAAAATGTAGGTTGGTTTTGGATAAACAGTATTAAAAATGCAAACAAATCACGAATAGTACATGGATTAGCTTTGAACCTTGAAATCAAAAAATTAAAAGGCCTGACCGCTGCAAATCACACCACACTTAGCTTTTTAGTTAGGTTTCCTATAAAAGCGTGTTTTTCTAGTTTCTTTAAGCTATACAATTTTTGTAATTGAAATTTGATAATTCATACTTGAATAAAGCTTTTTAATTAGAATCATGTATTGATTTCCAATTTTGCGTTATCTTTTGTAACCAAAAATAAATTTAGTGCATATACTATATTTAATACCCTCAGTTCAATTATTTGACCCTAGGCCGCAGAATTATAGAACAGGACTTTTTTAAAATAAAATTTGCCAGTGTGGTTATGAAAGTATATTGATCTAAGGTTTGGTAAAATATGATGCAAATTGATTGATAGTTTCCGAGCTACAGTCTTTCATACCTAAGGTAGGCGATAATGAGACACTTCTTATTAAAAAAAAAAAAATAGTAAGGCACCTAAAATAATTTCTTAATGATCACAATAAATTTTCGAAACTAGTTTTAGGTATTGCATTTGTCATAAGAGAACCAGACAATAGCAAGGACGAAGCGGGGGTGGGAATGTTGTGTGCAGGTGGGGGTGAGCCTGAAGGTGGATTATAAAAGCGTTCGAAGGAACCTTCTACATCAATTCGTACAATTCCGTGGACTAGCAACATGTTCAAGGTACCGTACCGTTTAAGAGCAATCTTTTGTACATAACAAAATTAATTATGTTTTAAAAATAATCAAATTAAATTTTCAATTTCAGATTATAGTATCTCTTTGCCTGGTTGGTGCCGCTATGGCCCAGTATGGAGGTCACCACCACGAGGAACACCATGTCGATTACTATGTAAGTGCTTATAAACATACATTAAAAAAAAAAAAAAAAAAAAAAAAAATTAATTTTAGAACATTAATCAAAATTCATAATTGGTAAATGTCTTGACATTTCTTTTTAGGCTCCACCACACTACAAGTTCGACTACAGCGTCCACGATCCACACACCCACGACATCAAGAAACAAGAAGAGACCAGAGACGGAGACGTCGTCAAGGGCTACTACTCCCTCTACGAACCCGATGGCACCGAAAGGATCGTCCACTACACCGCCGACAAGCACAACGGATTCAACGCCGTCGTAGAGAGGAAAGGACACGCTGTCCACCCTCAGCATTACGGACACTCCTCTGAGGCCTACTACGGACACGGACACTCAGGAGGTGCCAGCTCTTCCTCTGGATACCACCATTACTAATTTTCAAAAGGGCATTCTGTACATAGGAAATAATTTTTTATACTTTTTATAAAAAAATAAATCATAAAAAATTATTCATATTTTATTTTTTTATACATACATACATAACAAGGTCTTCCGTAAACATATAAATACAATTAATAAGAAACATCTTGGGCATAAATGCATACTCATACATAAAAACGTGAAAGTTGGATAATATTCTTAAATAGAAAAACTAAATTTACAGCATAAAAACTTATACTCCAATATTAGTAACACCTCCCTCTCAAGCCTTCAAATTAACTGCTCCATATCTTTTAATCTTTATGATTTCAAAAAAATGTTTGGTTAAAATAATTGGTTAGATACACCAAAATAAAGAATACATCAATCACTAACCAAACAAAATTTATTTTTACAATCATGGGAATTATTATTGAAGAACATTTCTCAGATGTGATGCTTATCGCTGTTCTAAAACCACTAACTGTAATATGAGTATATAAATGTAATGTTTTTCATTAACGAACAAGCCATATTATTAAAAATATTTCTTTCTGGAAAATGGGTTGATTTAATAATAGAAATACAGACGGGTTAGTAATCCTATTTGGATAACATCCGATTTCAGTAAGATTGGGAAGGTCATGATTCATTCCGTGGGTCTCCGGTCAAATAAATTTCAGCCCGCTAGTGGTGAGGGTTACGGTTAGAGCCCACATTCTTTGCAAATCGCACTGAGACCTTAGCCCTTATTCATTCGATCATCTAGGACGCTTTTTGAAACTAATGATTATTCCATTCTGATGAATAAAAAGAGAAGCTGTATGTTCGTTCTGGTTTTGAAGCGTAAAACCTCTTGTTCCTCAAGACAAGTATTAAAAAAAAAAAGAAAAGAAATAAATTGAATAATAATAGGTAAATATGAATATTAGTTTTTTATAGCCGTAGTATGGAGTCCACGGGGGACAGCCAGAATAATACGAGGTACTGAAAAAATAAGTGCCACAGAAACTTTTTTTTTTTTTTATTTATTTTTTTTTCCTAGCCCCTATTGGATGATTTCTTGAGTTGGATGGAATTTAGGAATTTACTAGGGATGTTTGGCCTTTTTCTGTACTGGGTACACTGTAAGGCCAACAGGAAGTTTGTGATGATATCTTGAGCTGTGGGTTTCAGAAAGAGTATATTTAGGTGATGGGGCTCACCTAAATCATGTAGTAAGGAAAACTTAAAACTATTTACACTTACGACTTAAAAGAGAAAATGTCTTTGTGGTCACATTTCTGACCAGTGGCCAGTGGGTTCTGATTTGCCCGTTGGTATGTCTTGGTTACGGTCCGGATGTTAGTTGCCAGCGGACCGGTGGTGGCGCTGGTGTCAAGGATCTGAAAAGGGGGTTTGTCAGAAACTGAAGAGAGTCCAGAAACTTGACATGCCGGCGCTGGATGATTTCCGGGACCGTCGAGAGGTTGAAGATCTCGTGTAAGTCTTCTGGCTTCTTTTTCTTCAAGGAAGTCGTTTTTACAATCTTCTTAAGCATTGAGTCCTGGAATCGCTGCAGATGCCGTCTAGTCCCCGAAGAGGGGCACCATACAGGAGTGCAGGCCTCAACATGCTTTTGTAGATGCACAAATTCAGTCGCAGGGAAAGTGCTGGAGAGAAAAGCAGGTGGTGGAGACGGTAAGATCTTTTCCTCACCTTGCGGTGCGCCCTGTAACAGTGAGCTGAGAATTTCAGCCCTCTATCCAAAGTGACACCCAAGTAAACGATAGAGTTTGAGGGGGCAATGGTGGTGTCTGCCACAGAAACATTTACCACAAATCCATTTCATACTAAATACATCATAATCAACAATAAAATTACTCTATATTCTATTTTTATCAAAAATACGGAAAAGAAACTCATTAATAACAAAGAATCATTTTTAAGATTAATTTAT
Organism: Euschistus heros; assembly: GCA_003667255.2. Lineage (NCBI taxonomy): Eukaryota > Metazoa > Arthropoda > Insecta > Hemiptera > Pentatomidae > Euschistus > Euschistus heros. Next base: position 268,191 of record RCWM02000654.1, on the reverse strand, counting down.
GAACATATTTTAAGTGCCAAGTTTATAAGCTAGTTTGAAAATCGAAATAAGCACATAAAATAAAATTTAAAAAAATAATGTATGCATGAAACTAAAATAACCAGACTTTAATCGTTTTAATCAAATTCCAAACTTAATATACATAATATCCACATACAAGACTAAAACGACAAGAAACAACGCGTCGTTACAGATTACTTCAACATTTACTAGACAGACGTTCAAAGCTCCCAATAATTTACAAGAGACTCATTTATATGACAGTTATAAAGACCTATATGGACATACGGATTCGAGGTTTGGGGCTCCACTAAACCATCCAATTCTTCTCATATCCAATCCTTACAATTCAAAATCCTTCGAAAAATCCTTAATGCTCCTTACTTTGTCACCAATAAACTTATCCATAAAGATCTTAATGTTCCATATGTTGCTGATTTATCCCAAACCAGGTACCTATCCTTTCATATTAAACTGCACTTCCACACGAATCCATTACTCTCCCAACTTGCTTCACATTCGATACTTGATAACCCACTGAGGCGTCTGAAAAGAAGATGGCTAAAGGACCTTCTAGTTATTGAAATGCTACTGGTGAGTAGTTCTTCACAAGTGATTTACATGTCATTATGATCATTTCCTCAAATTTACTTTATTTATATTGTTTAAAGTTGTAAATATCAATAAATAGTTTTAAAAAATAAAAAAATATATACAGAATAATAATACATCTAAAATTAGTTATTCAAACTATTGAAACCAAACTCGTTCGGAAAAATATCCTGTCGGTAAAGTAAATTTTCTTTATGAATAATAATAATTTAACGCAATCACCAACAATGAAAATTTATTGCTATTTAGATCAATGGAACTTTGAGAACTCATCTCTCTATAGCCCAAGAAGTTTATTAGAGCCAGTTTCCCATTTTTTATGTAATTTTGTTTGAAACAAAATATACCAGAAAGCAAAATAAGTAATCAATAGGAACAGCTATTGGAATAAAATTTTATTTTTTTAATCTGAAAAAAAAAATTTCGAGACAAAGGACGGACCATAAATTTACTAGCGTCATTGTAGCTTATATGTAGGTCACAGGGTCATCTTTAGAGGCAAAAAGTCTTCGATGACCTATATTGTACTGGTATTACCTTGGACTTGTGTTTATGATGGAACCACGAATATTTTACAAAATATGCGATTATATAAATATTTACTATATTTCTTCTTTTTGATAAGCCATTTTTATTCTTTGCACGTTTACTGCAGTTTTCTTCATTTCAAACGCGCCCACCGTAGTTCAAAGATCAGTCTGCCGGAGTCATGGCATGAAAGATGGCTTAGAACCGACAACAACCACAAAATTAAAAAAAAAAAAACAAGACCAACTCCAGGACCATGGAAGCAAGAATCAAGACAAAGAAAAGAACAAGTCATCTTTACAAGACTACGAATTGGATATTCAAAATTAACCCACCGTTACTTATTGGAAGATAAGCCACCCGCAAAATGCAATGAATGTTAGGTAAACCTGACAACAGACCATATTCTTGTTGAATGCAAAAAATACCAGAAGCAAAGAAAAGATATTGGGCTGATGATTCTAGACATCTCAACATTGCTTGAAAATAACTCATATCTCCACAACCACATTATTCACTTTTTGAAACTAACAAATCTGTACAAGGACTTATAGCTCCCAACCTGAGGATGGTGTCTCAAACCAAATGTGGTGGTACATGGCTGTAGACAGTAAATAAACAAATAAATAAAATAAAAAGTGTTTAGAGGTTAAAATATTTTTTTTTAAAATAAATAAATAATGAACTATAATTTATTAATTTACGAGGTGTGATCAAAAAGTTCCAGGACTTTTTATATACTATGGGAATGCAATGTCTCACAGCGATGCGGTTGGCATCATTGTATTGCCTGACTCAACAGGAACACAGCTGTCTTTGCAGATCAATCATCACTGAAAGTAACATTAGCACAGTTTGTTTGAGGTTAGTTTTATAGAGTTTGGCTATTTTATGAAAATGAATGTGAAAGAAGAGCAACGTGTTTGTGTGAAACTGAACAAAACGTTTTCTGAAACCTTTTTGATGTTATAAGAGGCTTTTGGTGAAGAATGTCTAAGCCGATCATGCTGCCATCAGTGGTTCAAGAGGTTTAAAGATGGCCTTTTTGTGTAAAAAACGCAATGACTGTCATTCCTCAGACCCCCTACTCACCTGACCTGGCTCCAGCCGACTTTTTTCTTTTCCCGAAGCTCAAGAGACACCTGAAAGGACGAAGATTACAAACAGTTGACGGAATTAAAGAAAAAACAACGGAGCTGCTAAACACCTTTACAAAAGAAGAGTTTTCTGGGGCCTTTGATCAGTGGAAACACCGGTGGGAAAAGTATGTAGCTTCCAAGGGGAGTACTTCGAAGGAGACAAATTTGAATAACCTGTATGTTGTATGAATAAATGTATAAAAATTCAGTCCTGGAACTTTTTTATCACACCTCGTATTTACATGTGACGATAGTGCGTCATTACTCGCATGAGAAATGGTTAGCCTAACCTGAGGCAACGACTGCGTGTCATTGCTTTTTTTTGCAAAACATTTTTTTTTTTAAATAAACACTAATGGAGCTGTTCATGGTAAGTGTTAAAAAAGGCCAAAGTAAATTATTTATGAATTAAAAATTTTCCGCACAGAGAAATGAACATTATCGGAAGAATAGCAGTCAACGCGTGAACAGTAAAAATAAAGAAGACTATTATTATTATTTTTTTTTTTTTAAAGACTGTTACACTTTTGTTTAAATATAAATGAATTAACACTTATCTAAAACAATACATCAACAAGGGACTGGTGAGAAGACAAAATCATACATTTTTCAGAAATTTTTTTTTAAAACAATCAAACACTGATTACAGCGTTTTAGCGCAATCAAACATTTTGATATTAAAGTTGAACTTTTAAAGTATATATATATGGACCCAATACAAACGACTCCAAACTTTTAAATGTATTATAGGAATACTTATAGGTAAAAGAAACTGGTTAAGGAACCACCTGGATTAACTGGTATTAAAAGTCACTGGTATTAATCGATGAAATTACTCTTTCATATATCCTGTAGTAACTGTTTTGAATTTAATTCACTGGCTGAATATTTAATAATAAAAAAAACTTGAGTAATGTTTTTATAGTTTATTTTTTTATAAAAAGTATAAAAAATAGTTTCCTATATACAGAATGCCCTTTGAAAATTAGTAATGGTGGTATCCAGAGGAAGAACTGGCACCTCCTGAGTGTCCGTGCCCGTAGTAGGCCTCAGAGGAGTGTCCGTAATGCTGAGGGTGGACAGCGTGTCCTTTCCTCTCTACGACGGCGTTGAATCCGTTGTGCTTGTCGGCGGTGTAGTGGACGATCCTTTCGGTGCCATCGGGTTCGTAGAGGGAGTAGTAGCCCTTGACGACGTCTCCTTCTCTGGTCTCTTCTTGTTTCTTGACGTCGTGGGTATGGGGGTCGTGTACACTGTAGTCGAATTTGTAGTGTGGAGGAGCCTGAAAGAGTTAACATAAAAAAATATCGTAGAATGTAAGGTGACAGAGCTCAAGAAAAAAAAGAGTTTGTTGCCTCCATATAACTTTAATTTTAAAAGGTAATGTAAGATGCTTGATTCAAGCGAAATAGGAAAAATCAGGGACAATAAATACGTCTAAATTATTAGAAGTAAAGCCAAACTGCTCAGCGAATTGGCAAATAAGTATCAGGCTATCCAGAAAGGAAGAAACAGTTTTGTGCCATCTGAGAATCGGCCACTGTGAATTCTCCCATGACTATCTTCTCCGCGGCTTGGAGCCCCCTACTTCTGTAACATTCAGGAACCCAGGACAGTAAAACACATATTAATGGACTGCCAACAGTTTTCATCTTTAAGAGAAAGACTCAAAATGCCACACACACTGAAATAACTTCTACAGGATGATGAAAAATGCGTTCATTGCTGTAGTTCCTGAAAGCCATCAGGATTTATGGACGAGTATAAAAAATGAAGATGAACTGCCAATGAACGTGAAGGGTAGAGGCAAACCAAAATAAAAATTGGTAATGAAAAATGTTAAGATTATTAATGCTCAGATTAAATCACTAAAGTTTATTTAAGTCTACGATAAAATGCTTGACAAATTAATAAAATTTGTGACTTCCAAGATTTAGTCACACTAAAAAATAAATTAAAAATTTCATTTATCGAATATGAAAAAATTTACGTTACCGTATGTCTTTCCAATACTATATATGACAGAAAAAAAAGTTCTAAAGAAATTAATATACTAAAAAATTTATTATAATTGCGAGATTCTGGTTTATTTAGTAACCATTCACATTTTATTTTATTTCATTTTAACACGAATCTGAAGGCAGGAATCGATATATCATATTATTATTTTTCCAATGTAAAGCAGATAAAAATAAATATTCAATTCTAAATTAAGAAATGTCATACATAGTAATCGACGTGGTGTTCCTCGTGGTGGTGACCTCCATACTGGGCCATAGCGGCACCAATCAGGCAAAGAGATACGATAATCTATAATAAGAAATAAATATCATTACCAAAATATGAATATTAAAATGGCTAATGTGAAACGTATTTCAGTAAATCAGCTGCCGAACCTTGTACATGTTGACTCGAAGAGATTGTTGGACTCGATGTAGATCAATGCTTTTGGACTCTTATATAGTACACGTACTGTCTTCACCCCCCACTTTCTCCCACTACCAGCTATTGTGTCCTCAAATAACAAGTGCAATACTAAAAAGTAATTTCGAAAGAAATATTTTGGATATTACAATGTCTTCCGTTCCAAATAAATATTTAACGCTATGCACGATACCATGAGAGCCTTATTAAACATTTACATATTATATATTAAGTATTGGATCCTCGAATCATAACGATAAAATTAGTTTACTAAATGAAACAGACGATTTCTCAAGGAGGCGAATATTTTTGAACAAGGCTGAAGATCAATCATAGTAAATATACTAATAAAATCATTTCTAAATTTAAATGAAAAAAAAAAAAAATATAATTGATATTCGATTTAAATAAAACTTGAAAATTAGCTTGTTAAGAGCTAAGTAACAACAGAAATACAATGGCCGTGAACAATGAACAAGCTAAAATGTATCTACATTTCTTTCATTCAAGTATTAGAATAGACATTCGAAATACAACTTAAAACTTATGCATAACTTTAAGAGACGAAAAAAAATAAACTTTAAATATTCCTTATACAAACCTACAGATCTAGTTCGTCAGTCTCATGACTTGAACATTCAGACCAAATACAATAGATTAAATTACTAATAACTAGGGACCGGATTTTTGTGCAGTAAAAAATCAAAAATCGTGCAGTAAAAAACTCAAAACATGCAAAATCGTGCAGTAAGAAACTCAAAATATGCAAAATCGTGCAGTAAGAAACTCAAAACGTAAATCTAAAAACTTAATACATGCAGCAATCCATTATTATTGATTTACACAAATATGCAAAACTTAACCAGCCTTGAATAAACTTAAGGACATTTCGACAAACGTTTCGTTTTAGAGTTAGTTCAATCTGACATACTTTAAAATTTTGGGAAAAAATTAGATGAAAAAGATTGTTAATAAAAAAAAAATATAAAATATCTTTATTAAAATTCCTTTTACGTGGAAACAAAATATAATTAAATGTTTTTGAAAAATAAATTAGTTTTTAAAAGTTTCGTGAAAATGTACGACATTATAAATTTCAAAATATTTCTCTGTAAAATTATGCCGCCTGTCACTTAATAAAATGTTCTTTAGCAAAGAAAAAGAACGTTCTACATCTATGAAGGCATCAGGACAATTTTTGTAGCGTGCGATTGTGGATGGATCTAGATTATCAGCTTCTATTTCCTTTCCGTTGATACAATGATTTAATTTTTTTAAACAAATTTAGCCGTAGTTTTTCTCAAGGATTTACTCAAATTTTGAAAATAAACATATTCCCTTTTCATTTTCAATTCGTTTTAAGCTTTCTTCGAGAGTTTCAAACAAATATCGGCTCTGGATATTCATTGGCTCATTGTTTCAATTTTGACAATGAATGAAAAAACACTGGCGGACGTTTTTTGGCATTTTCAAAGTTGATAGTTTAAAATCTTGTCAACAACTAACCCTTTGTGCTAAATCAGAAGTGGGGGAATGAAATGGGATGCTCCCAATTCAATACGATCATTTAATAGTAGTACGTCACAAATACATTTGTTGATTTAAGCGAATTTTTACTTTCAATTTAAAACTAATCAATTTAATATGAATAATTGTTATAAATGTTGCCTAATGATCGTAAGTAAAATTTTCAAAAAATAAATGGTTAAGTGAATAAAATTAGTTGAATTTGGTTCAATTGTGCAGTAAAACCCGAATACGTGCAGTTAAGCTCAAAAAGTCAAATTTGTACAATTTCGTGCAAAATAAAATTTGAGAATAAGAATCCTTAGGTTATGAATGAGATAACTGCTTGGGTTAGAGAGCGCTAAATCAAAGCGAACTAAATGCGCAATAACATAAAAATCCGGTCTCTACTAATAGCAAAAATACGACACTCATAGTATGGATAGCCTGATAATACCACAAGGAAGCTGAAAAGGTCTTGAGATTTAGGTAATCTAGAGAAAGACTTGCCATAATTATATCGATTTTTTCACAGAGAATTTAAGGAATGCCGATTTTTTTTAAATGTTATTTTATTTTATTTTTTGTTTATTCACACCAAATTATACATTCGACAAATTATAACATTAAGTAAAATGGCTGTAGAAATCTGTGTTACCCTGTCTGATAGGCTTGAGGGGAACAGTACTCAACAATAAAATTTTTCAGTCTTATTAATATGAACAATGAAATAACAAAATATTAAAAAATAAAGAAATGAGAAGTATTTTCGCAGATCTCTCTTCTAGATTCTTTTTAGCCTTCTAAAGGTATTCCCGGGTATGTTAGTCGTAGCCCATGTTTTTTATGATTATGTTACCGTGTGCACATTTACTAGATAAGGTTCAAAGCTCTCAATTAATTACAAAAGACTCATATAAATGACTGTGATTATACCTATTTGGACGCTTTGGGGCTCCACTAAACCATCCAATTCATCTCGTATCTAATTCTTACAATCCGAAATACTTTGAAAAATCCTCAATGCTCCTTACATAGTGACCAATAAACTTCTTCACAAAGATCTAAATGTTCTATATGTTGCTGAGTTAGCTCAAATCAAATACCTTTTCTTTCATTGTAAGCTTCATAACCACTCCAATCCACAAGTACCCCAACTTGCTTCCCACTCCATTCCCGATAATCCTCCGAGGCTTCTAAAAAGAAGATGGCCTAGAGATCTTCTAGTGCAGAATTTTTATTGAAGTGCTACTGATGAGTAGTTCTTTTCAAGTTTTGACATGTTATTGTAATCGTTATCAGCTCATTTACTTGATGTATATATTTGTACAGTCGTAAATTTCAATAAATTGAAATAGCAAAAAAAATATTAAATAACTTTTATTTATTCATCTATCCCTGTAGAAACTCAATCGAGAATCAGCGGTATCTATCCATGACTTAAGGAAAATATGTAAAAATGAGATTCCAAACTTCAGGAAGAACTCCTTGTTATTAATTTACTTTAATATATTACAAAATCCCCTCTATCGATCAAAAACAAAATCATTCTATATAAATCAGTCATAAGACCATTACTGACGTACGCCTCTCCCGTATGGAACTACACCTGTGATTCAAACAATAAAAAAATTGAAAGGGTGCAAAACCGATGCATGAGAATAATAAATGACTACCCCAGATACACAAAAAATAACCGACATGCTACTCGAATTAGATTTTCAAACTATTAAACAATTTATTCACACACAGACCAGAAACTTTTTCAACTCCACAAACAATTCAGGAAATCCCATAATTCAAACAAATCCTTAAGAAGATACATACACAAACGTACAAACCACATACTACTACCAGGTATGCAAGTTAAAAATGTCGTTTATTTCTTAAAATATATACACAGTTATTTAAAAAAAAGTATAATATATTTTATTCAAAGTACTGACCCTCGCTTTCTACACATTTTGTCCATCTCTCGAGCAATATATGGATACCATTCCAAAAGAATGCTTCATCTTTATTTGAAATCCATTCATCGAGCCATTTTCGTAAGTTTTCGAAATTGTTGAAGTGTTGCTCCACCAATGAGTGTCCCATCGATGAGAAGAGGTGATAATCAGAAGGCGCCAGGTCAGGTGAATACGGCGGATGGGGTAGGAGTTCCCAACCAAGCGAAGAAATCGTTTCCTTAGTCAATCTGGCTGAATGTGCAGGAGCGTTATCATGCTGAAGAATGACTTTGGCGTGCCTGTGAGCCCATTCTGGGCGTTTTTCGATCAATGCGTGACTCAAATTGATCATTTGTTGTCGGTAGCGCTCGGTATTGACTGTTTCGCCGGGTTTGAGAAGCTCGTAGTAGACTACTCCCTTCTGATCCCACCACACACACAGCAGCATTGTCTTCTTCCCAAAACGATCCGGTCTTGCACTCGATGTGGATGGTTGTCCTGGCGTTACCCATGATTTTTTTCGTTTGGGATTCTGAAAATAAATCCATTTTTCATCGCGTTACAACTCGATGCAAAAAAAAAACCCTTTCTTTCGTGGCGTAAAAGCAGCATTTCGCACACAGTTTTTCGTTTTTCCATCTGTCGTTCGTCCAATTCATGTGGAACCCATTTTCCAACCTTTTGAATCTTTCCCATAGCTCTCAGGCGATCGGAAATGGCTTACCTAGTGACATTCAACTGTTCTGCCATCATTTGTTGGGTTTGGGTATTGTCTTCGTCTAATAAAGATTGCAATTCGAAGTCCTCAAACTTTTTTGGTCGATTTTCTCGTTTTTGATCAGTAACATCAAAATCACCACGTTTGAAACTTTGAAACCAACGTTCACATGTCCTGACGGTTGAAGCAACATCGCCATAAGTCTCAACAAGAATTCGATGACATTCAGATGCCTTTTTATTTTGATTAAATAAGAAAATCATGACATGCCGCAAATGCTCTTTATTTGGCTTAAAATTAGACATTTTTTAACACCAAAGAAAGGTATGATACGTCCACGTAAACGACTTAAAAACAACTGACTTTTGTAAACAAATGACTAACAAATAAAATAGCGTTTAGAGATAAGCAAATCCTTCAATAGGCTAAGAGCGCATTCTATTGGAATTAAAACGACATTTTAAACTTGCATACCTGGTATAACAATATTTTGCTAATAAGACATCCAAAAGTTATTGCCTCGGCTTGAAATTAAATTTATTGGAACACAAATTTTATATAAATTAATTATTCAAAATGTTGATTAACTTATTGGACAAAAAGTTAATAAATTATGCATTTTAGTTTAGTAAATATTATTATGTAGGTATTTGCTTATATCAATCTTGTTTTTTCTTCTAATTTTGTTGGTTTTTTAGTATTTTTCCTACTGTTAAAATAAATCGCATTCCAAATTATACCCATTCTAGCTAAGCTCAGCTGTCAATGTAGAGTAAATTGTTTTATACCAAAATATATAACAATGTTTAATATGTGAAATTGTAAACTGTTTAATCATTAGAATAAAACTTTTATTTTTTAAATATATTACAAATGTAGATCTCTCGTACTTCTTCTTTCAGGCCTCTTTTTATGTTTTAATGTGTATTACCAGATATTGCTTCTATTGGCTATAATAAAATAGATTCAAGAGACTGATAAATTACTTCATTCGTCTTCGGAATCCCCACGTTTTTTGTCGGTATTGTAATCTTGACCGCTCCATAACCACCCCACTTCACTAGTCTTCCAACTTGGTTCCCTATCCATTCCCGATAATCCTCCGAGGCGTCTGAAAATAAGATGGCCTGGCGACCTTTTAGTGTAGATATTATTAAAATGCTACTTTTGAGTAGTTCTTCACATGTTATTTACATGCCATTGTATTCACCATCAACACACTTGTTGTATATTATTTTGTACAACTGTAAATATCAATAAATAAAAAAAAATAATAATGAATAAAATTTTAACAAATAAATATAAAAGTAAAGGTAAAAAGATATGAGATTGTTACGAACAACAATTTCGAGTATAGTGGATTATACGAGCTCAAAGCAAATCCTGTGTCTATAGTCAAATATTAAACATATGTATTATATTTCCTTTGATAATATATTTATTAAATAACAGTTTCTATTACCATTGACGTTCTTTTTGAAATAAACGTTCATAAGACTGTGGGTAATTATAATTATTTTAAAGAATAATTAGTCGAAAATTAATTATATTTGTTCCTCCACCCATGCATTCCATATATAGCTTTAATCTAAAAAAGAAAAAACAAATCTTTCCCCACCACATTATTTTTTTTTTTTTTGGCGTGCTCTATTTCGATTATGACAGAGGTTTGACATAATACCACATGGGACGAAATAGAGTCTCTCACCGTGTGTTAAGGATAATGAGGTACTTTTTTTGCGGTTAGGACCATTTTTGGTCTGGTTTCGAAAAAAAAAAAAAAAAAAAAAAAAAAATGAATTTTCTTTGAGAAGAATAGATAACTATTTATAAATAAATAAATAAAGGTTTAGCCGACACTACCAACCGTTAACCACACATATTTACCGGATACAACTCGCCAAGGTATAACAGTTTTTGGCGTATAATCGAATCGTAAGCCTTTTGGAGATCAACACAGAGCTAATGCACTACGCCCTTAAATTATATATTTTTTTTCTGTTTGACGAAAGGAAAATATTTGATCGATAGTTAAAGGACTGTCTAAAACCACATTGATAACACAGGTCTTCGACTAAAAAACTGCATAGGATTTCTTAACATTTTCTTATAGATTTTGACCTCCCAAAAACAGAAAAAATATTCAAAAAATTTTATCACATAGGTCTTTATGTGTTTTGTAGTATTATGTTTATTATTATATGTATGTTACTCACGATGCTTTTGGGTCAGCAGACAGGCTATACTAAATACCCATGCTTCTTATGCTTGTGGGATAGTAGAGCTAAAGAACAGCACTGGACTAAAAGTGATTGGCCACCCCGAGAAACTTTAAAACCTGGAGAGAAAAATGTTATCAATTCTACTTTGGTACCACCAGAAAAGGTTTTGTTTCTCCCCTCTCCATATCAAATTGGTGTTAATGAAACAAGTTGTAAAACCTTTAAAAAAGGATGGGGGGCTGTTTTAAATATCTATGTACAAAATTCCCGAATAAACGATTTGCATCGTCTTTTACCAATTTTTTGGGTTTGAAATAACGAAAACCCTTATGTGATAGAAAAATAGACATCACTTCTGGAATCAGCGCATTTTAAAACATATAATTCAGTTAAAATAGCAGCTGACGAACAACCTTTTTTTGCAGACCTGTGTAATCTCCAATTATTTCCTCCGCGTAATCAGTAATTAGGTTCGTAAAATTGATGTAAATATTTTATAACACGTCGGAAGGAGTAAAATACCACGATACTTGCTACACTCTGTTCTAAAATCCTTTTTGTCAATCGGAATAAGTATAGATTCTTTTATTCTTCGGGCATTTTTTATTTTTCCTAAATAATAATAATGATTATTTATAAAAAGATGATTACTTATAGTAAGATAGAATTTTAATTAGAAAAATATGAGTTATTTCTACATATAATGGAGTGATCACTGAAGAGATTTCTTAAAACGTTTTCGAGTTTGCAGTTTGGTTTTGTTTTTTGTAAAACGTAAAACATGGTCATCAATGCTCATTTAATCTTTATAATAAACTAGCTGAAAGTACCCTGCTCCGCTCACGGTTTAATATCATTAGGATTAAGGACAACTTAAATTACTAAAAGTTAAGCTTAACGTTGATAATTATTATTATTTTAATAAACATGAACAATTCCATTCTTAGAATAATTTCAATAAGTAAATTTGACAATTTGCAAAAGTTAATTTTATATAATTTTGATAGTCCTCCAGTGAAGCTTTGAGGCAGCCTTACCATCTTACCCAGCTCTGATACCAGACCATCAGATTTTCTTATTATGGCATACTTTAAATAAATATAGTCTCAACTTCTCAACTTTTTTTAAGAAAGTTTAGTCTTTCTGTTTCGATTTTTGCGTACATATCAAGCATAAATTGGTTTAGGAGATTACGAAATTAAAGTAAATAAGGTTCTTCATCTCCTCGCTCCACTTATATTTAGGCGTAAAAATCAGCTGCAGACACAGTTTTCTTAAGTGATGTATTGGTGTTTGGGTCACGCTGAGGGGATGTTAATACTGCACCTTTCTTCTCCATGGTAGAACATGATACGATACTAAAGAGAATCATAACACTCGATAGAACTATTGATTCTTATCTGTTTTTTGTCCCTACATCGAACTGGCCTTACATGTCACCACCAGAGAACATAAGTCTTTTAACCTCCTCTTTAACATAAGTCTTTTAATAGCTTCTCGTCACGTAAGTAACCTCTGCAGCTACCATGAGCTCACGCAAAGTACCAATATTATAAGGTTTCGACATCGATCGTATTTTTGTTTGTTTACAACTAAAAGGAACTTAATTTGTGGTCAAAGTGTGCGGCTTAAAGATCTAACCTATTTTTTAACTTAGCTTATCTCCAAAAACGATATGATAATTAATCTTTTATTATTCACCCAATAAAAATTGAAATCGCATTTTTCGCAAATTAGCCGCGATCCAGGCCGATTTTTTAAAATTCCTTTCTTAGCGAGCACCTAGGGCCCTGGAGGAATCTACATATCGAATTTCATTCCAATCCGTTCGGTGGTTTCTGAGATTTCGTGTTAAGTGAGTGAGTGGTATTTGACAAATATATAATAGATGAAGAAATAACCTCAAAAAAAATACCAGCCAAGAGTTGTTATTTAAATATTATGAAAGTTTACTTCTTCGCTCAGGAAAGTTTAGAACTCCATTGATATTTTTTCCATCATTTACCAGCCCTACTGATATGCCTATAGGTATTTCCGATTATTTACATTTTTGGTATAAACGGGGTATTTATTAAATATTTTGGGTATAGATAAACTAAGGTTACACATTATAAACTTGGAAGAAACTTCGTAGGGTTAGAAGGTAAAGATATAACCAATGTACAGTCAGGGTCAAAAGTATTCCTACACTAGTATAAGTTTTATTTTATTTCCTTTAATTTTGTATTTATTACATATTTATTTAATTTAAACACATATATTATTGCATTTATGATTATACAATAGAATAGAGTTAATATTTTTTCATGAGAAAATTGACTGAATTTAGCTTAATATCTTATACGTTATAGTAAGGTGCCCCATTTTTATGAGTCAAAAGTATTCGTACATTAGAGTTTAACTGATGTTCCTACCCCTTGTATCGATGTTTTGAGGATAACCTGCAATCATTCTTTAACTTGACGTCATTTGTAAAGGTTTAGCGATTATTAGTGCTTATTATTGCTGTTCGTAAATTGAAAATGGGGCGCGAAACCAGAGAGACTGAAGAGGAAAATAAAATTATTTTCCGCCTACATAAAATTTTACTACGGTCGCTTGGAGAAGTGGCCAGACTTCGCTCAATAGTCCAAGATGCTATTAAAAAGTAAGGAACGAAAAAAAAAACTTTTGAATATATAGAGAGAACTGGATGAAAAAGGAAAATTTACTCCAAATATGAAAGACATATGACCAGAAACGTTAAAAGAAAACCAAGAATTAGTGCCACTAAATTAGTGAATGAACATTTGTCTGAAAGAGGAGAAAAAGTGGAGTGTTTTAACAATGCGCTAATGCTTGAGACGGAACGAGCTTCTCCCAGGACAGCTAGGAGAAAACCATCAATAAGCAATGTTAAGATATCAATGTGCCAAAGACCATTAAAAATAAGATTGTGACTTTGGGAATAGGATAATATTTAACGACGAGGGTAAAATTGAAAAATGTTTAATCTTCAGAGTGGCCATAAAGTGTGGAGAAAAATATAGGAACGGAAATAAGAAATATAGTTCCAACTGTTAGAAATGGAGGAAGGTGACTCGTGGTCCGAGGTTGTTTGAATGATGCTGGAGTGGGTTTTCCTAAATTTATCGATAGCATAATGAATCATATAAAATACATCGACGTAATAAAAAGAAATTTCTTAATTTAATATTTCAGTGCTAAAAAATTTGGGATTGGAGAAAATTACATTTTTCAGGAGGATAACGATCCCGAGCATACAGCTTGGAAATCCAAAATAGGGAACCTGTACAACACATCAAAGTGGAGGCCACATCCCCTCTCTCACGGTATATTAACCCTATAGCGCATTTGTGGAAATATCTAAAGGAATCGAGTACGGAATAGGTGTGTTTCTAACAATCAAAATTTAAGCGAAGTTATTATAACAAAATTGTAGTTACTTTGACACAAACCTTGGTGAATTCAATGCCATAAACCATATAGAGCTTATCAAAAGCCAAAATTGGCCCTACTAAATATTAATTGTTCTCGAATGACAATATTAAATAGAAATTTTATCAAGTGTACGAATACTTTTGACTCATGATGTTAATGTTGTTTTTCAGTTATTCTTTATGTATTATTTTGCGAAATGTTCTATAAATACAAAAATATATTTATAAATAAACGTGTTGATGTCTACATTAAATGGATTTATTTTTTTTTTAATAAATCCTATTAAATAATGCTAATATTTGTTATTTCTAATGATTTATAACAGGTGTACGAATACTTTTGACTCTGACAGTAGGTCAATAACCAACTGGTATATAATATATATATAAAATAATGTATATATAACAATGGTATATAACCAATAATATAGGTATATAACCAACTGTTAGCTGTCTTCACTGCGGCTAGTGCGGCAGGAGCTACTACGCACTTCTTTATAGTCGTAAGTTTACTGTCTAGACCGTCTAGTCCCACAATATCTGACACTCTTGAAATATCGTCTCTCTAAGTCTAGGTCACACGCTGTTAGAAAGGTTTTGCAACTTACTGGGAGGGATAGTGCTTCTTTTGCTGCTTTATCAGCCATTTCGTAACCTTTAAATGCCGATATGACCCAGTGACAGTGACCAAATGAACTACACCGAAGTGCCTTAAGCTCAGCAAAGTTATGTTGGATGTGGAAATAGTAGTTCAGGTGTGACTTTTTAACTTTATAGAATACAGTTTAATTAACTTCTAAACTATTTAGTTACGTCGAAATTACGTAATGCTGATATTAAACTACATTTCAAGGTAGTTCAAAAGTCGTATATATCGCAAATCGCGATCATACTCGCGATTTGCGATTTGCCTGGTTCGGATACGACTCCGGTGGCCTAGTTGGATAAGGCGCCACGCTAGAGAGGTGGAAACTCGGGTTCTTTTCTTTAATACATTTCAAGGTAGTTCAAAATTATATTCATACTCATTCTTTTCTTTTTCACACAGATAGCATTCATCCAGCTAATCATTTTTTAAAATTATTGTAACTAGTACAACATTTATTTAGATGTTACAGAAAGAATTTCACAATATAACATAACACAATACAATATAACAGACACAAATCAGCTAAAATTGCAGTTATGTGCCATGCAAATCAAAAAGGAGATAACTGAAATGTTGGATAAGTTTTTTTTATGTTACTTACAGCATAATTGCCTTCTGAAGAAGATCATAAAATTCTTTCAAGACTATCAAAATAAAGATTTTTTACTTTACGCATGATGGTATAGAAGGATTATCCCTAAAGATTTATTAGGTATTTTCCGTTAAGTTACGGCCACAACACTAATATTAACGATTCACTAGTTATCATATCATAATGCATTCAAACTAGTTGGAGTGAGGGTCACAGCTAGGGTTGGGCGATAGTCGATAGTTAGCACCATCGATGGGCCGATACTATCGGTTGAGAACTATCGATTGCTATCGATAGTTTTTCGATAGTTGCTAGATAAAAAAAAAATTCAACTAATTTAATTAAATTCAATTATCTACTCACGTTGTAGATATGTAAATTTTTATTTGTATTGTATTTATTTGAATTATGGTTTATTTGTTGAGTTATGGACATAATAAAAGGCTATTATTATTATCTACTCACTATTTGAAATTTGCAGGATTATAAATTATAAGATTATATCATAAAGATGAGAGAAAAAAACTAATTAATTTGCATTTAAAAAAAGGATTTACAATTTACATGGTTACAATAATAATGAACAAATCAAATCTTCAGGGAAGAAAAATAACGAAATAGTTAATTTCAAGAGTCAAGTGTGCTCTTTGAGCCACATATTTCCCGAAAGAAAAACTAGTATTTCTGCTTTCCTTTGGCCTAATCTTTGAGTGAACCCTTGAGCTCAAGGAATTCCGAATTCAATTTCAAAAGAACTCGACACTGTACAGAGAGAGATCAGTATGATTCCGAGAGTTTCAAAACTTGAGTTAGTAAAAGAGGTCTATCGATAGTGACCATCGATAGGCATGACCTATCGATATATCTATCTATCGACTACCGCCCAACCCCAGTCCCAGCGCACTAGAGGTCTTGGGTTCGAATCCCACTATCCAAAATTTTTAGGACCCACGAAATGAATTTTAACTTTCCCACGTAGGATACAATAGGTTGGTGATCTGTTGGATAACCCGTCTTTCTTGTTCTGGTTAGAGTACGTAATGACGATAAGCACCAATAAAAAAAATAAAAATAAATTATATTCAACTTAAGCTTAAAAAAAAGAAGAAAAGAAATGAAATAAAATAATAACAATTATACAGAAAATCATGAACTAATGTTTTACAAAATAGAGAAAATCATTTTATAGAGAAGAATAGGAACCTAATTTACTGTGTACCTTCATTTACACAACATATTAATCAGTTAAAAATTATATATATTTTTTAAACTTTTATATACGTATATATTTGCTAGTTTAAGAATATGTAAAATAATATATTTAAAAAATTAATAATACGGGCAAGGATGTTTCTCATTTTATAGTATAGGTTTAACATTCCTTTTCAATACTTTCTATCCATTTTTCCTTTTAATATAATAACATTAAAACAAGCTTTAAGCTGTAAAAAACTTAAAAGGACATTAGAAAATAATTAAATTAATAATAACACCATATTTCCAAATGAAGATTATATAAACTAGTTAAATTTTTACAGCACTTAATTCTATAATAACAATATAATTATCAGAATAAAGCATAATTAAAAAAATAAATAAAAAAAAAAGTATTAAATATATTTTTTGAATTTTAACATAGTATTTTTAATTGTTTAAAATTGAGGAAAATTAGTTCGGTTTCAATTTTTTGACAAAACTTAAGAAAAACGTTAGGTTTTTGTAATGTTAAATATGTTAACAATATTTTCTGTCTAAATACAGTTATTAAACATCTCAAATTAAAGATAAAAATTAAAAAAAATAAATTAAACTTCTTACCTAAATTTTAAAAATAAATTATTGAAAAGATAAAATCGTAGTCCAACGATGTCAAAATCACCCTAATGCCTAGTAACAGGTCTAATCCGTACGTTATCGGCAATAAGGTAACGATCTAATAATTCCAGTTCCCTTCTGGCCATGACCTTAAATATTTTTTAAGGTACAGAAATATTCGAAACTAGTCACCAAAAATTACACAATAAGCCTGTCCAGCAAAGCTTTCTCGTCAACCACAGTACTGAACGTATAGGCTAACCTACTCTGCATCGATCTGCCAAAATATCAGATATTTTATAAAATTACTATAATTTTTCAAAATTTTCATTTAAAACAATGTCAGAAAAAATATATTTATCAGTGACATTGATTCTCCCAATTATTAATTGCAACCAACATTACAACAGCTTTACCTCAAACAATTTTCCCTAATAACATGTGTTTAATGTCATAAAAAAACATTGTCAATAAACATTCAAGTATAAAATAAACTTTCAAAAAATACCATATCAAATGCATAATGTGACAAAGAAATATAACTACACATACCGGTTGAAAAACATTGGTGATCTGACAAAATGTTCAGAATGAAATACTGAAAAAATACGACACATCAATCCAGCAAAAACAAAATGGTTAAAATTACTCAATATTTGATTAAAATACTTACTAGCACACCGTGAATATTAAGAGAGGAAAAAAAATGTTTAAAAAAATAGAGCTACCTAACAATAATGTGGTCGGTGTTGCCTGTTTATCGAAACCTTAAAATTTTGATTTAACCTTAAAAACAAAAATCAAAATTCTCGATCGAAAAATACTTCATTAATCATACAAGTTGGCTCTATCCCACTTTCCGAAGACAATATTTCCATGGAACATTCCTATACCAAATTATCAATACCCTTCAACCTTTTTATATTTACAATAAGCTTCAATTCAGATCTACAGTCAATCCAATACATACAAGATCCCGTCTTTCTGATCTGTATACCCCATCCCATAGAACATCAACATTCCAACGCTCCTTCCTTTTCCGCTCACCAATCCTCTGGAACTCCATCCCTCCTCACATCAGATAAGCTAAATCCCTGAAAACATTCAAATATTTCTATTTCCAATACCTCCTTCTGGTCCAAGCTGACGCTTGCTAACTATCTAACTACTTAGTCAAAAATTATAATTGCATTGCTGGATTCAGTTCTGGAATAATTGAGATTCCTTTTAATAAAAATTTCACTTTCCATGAATATGACATTGGGTACTTCTATTGTACATATAAATCATATCATTGTACCAAGAGATTTTTCTATATCATTTTATTTTATTTTTTTTCTCATTTAATTCTATCTCCTCTAATCTGTAGAATGTTATCTTATTTTCATTTCTTTTTATTTAAATATCATCTATGTACATAGTGTCATTAATGTATTATTGTTTTTCTTTTTTTTTTTTTTTGTTCTTTTCTTTTGTATCTCATTATGTATCTAACCAGATTTAATTTAGTTATACCTGTACTTATCTGGGACTTTGTCCCAGAATAAAATTTTTTTCTATTCTATTTCTATTCAAGTTCTTTGGTATATTGCCAACATAACTTTTCACGTTTACCAACACTCAGTGAATGTATAAATAATCGATATAAACGATTACACCAAAATTTAATAGTGTATAAGTAACAAATTAATAAAATAATATGAAAAATAAACTTTATTCCGTGACATAACGTCCCCTAAGAATAAGAATAATGCAGACCACTTGTAAAGTGGTCGAGCCGCATTAATATAAAGAAAAAACTAATTCCATAACAAATTATTGAAAAAGAAAAAAAATGTATTCATATACAAAACTAAAAATTATCTATGAGAAACTAAGAGGTGAAAAAATAATTGATGTTTAAAAGGAGTTAAAGAAGAAGCTTTAGAACTGTGAATAAGCAAGGAATAAAAGATTTTCAAAGAAAGCATTTCTAGGAGGGTTGATATCCGTTTAAAGGTTGTGAACCTGTATTTTAGAAGTCGATAGAATGCATAGTAATTAAGCCAAGAATATAGGAAGTGAAGAATGTTGTTGATGAAATGATGTTTAAAAGGAGTTAGGGAAGAAGCTTTACATAAATGAATAGACAAGGAATAAAAGATTTTCAAAGGAAGCATTTCTAGAATAGTTAATATTGATTGAAAGGTTGCGATCCTGTGTTTTGGAAGTCGAAAATGTAGTAATTGGGTCAAGAATGTAGGAAGCTTTTTTGTAACAATCAAGATTACAATACCGACACAAAACGTGGGGATTCCGAAGACGATTGAAGCAATTTATCAGTCTCTTGTATCTACTTTATTATAGCTAATAGAAGCAATATCTGATAGTACACATTAAAACATAATAAAGAGACCGGAAAGAAGAAGTACGATAGATCTACATCTGTAATATATTTAAGTAAATTAATAACAAGGAGTATTGTTCTTTTTTTGAAGTTTTTAATCTCATTTTTACATATTTTCCTTAAGCCATGGATACCGCTGATTCTCGATTGAGTTTCTACAGGAATAGATGAATAAGGAAAAGTAAACAAAGATTGTTAAATAGTGATTGCAGATAAAGAGAAGAGGGATAAAATGTCTTTCACACTCCATTGATTATTTTCATCATTGAGGGAGAATTACATGTCAGAGATTTTTAATATTGTTAATTTAAAAAGTAATAGAAAAAAAAAATAAACTAATCCTTGTGCTAGATGGAACCAATAAATAAAAGCGCGTTTGGAAAAATGTGAAACACAAACCAAAAAACACAGATAATTTTCTTCCAAGTGGTTTCTTCTGGAACGAAATTCCCTCCCCCAGGAGAATACCTGATACCACTTAAATAAATAAGAAGGGAATCTCAAAAAACTAAATTTGTTGAAAAAGTTGTTGAGGATCACGTACAGTTGACAAAATCATACACCTCGTTACTCCCACTAACAAGATAGCGTAACCAACTCTATAGGCCTTCCTATTCTTTAAAGGGGAAACATATTTTTTTTTAAAAATATATTTTAACTCCATAGTTATACTGAAAACAACGAAACGTGTTGAATAGACGTTGGATCAATAATAATATGAGAGTTAAAAATAATATCTATTCGGCAGAGAGAAATATATATATATAATAATAATAATAATTATTATTATTATTATTATCGTTACATCCCTGTTGAGAGAGTTACTTTTCCCTATTTTTCTTTCGTTCTTCCCAAATTCTCTTCATTAATTTACTATGCTTTTGTTTGCGCTGTCCATGTTCTTCCCGTGGTTCTCTGTGGGTGACATTCAAATTTTATTTTTGCTATAAAATAATATAAATCTTGAATTTTGTACGGTCCTTAATGTCATTTTCACTTATTTTCATCTGTTTCAGGTCTTCTAATGTTTCATTGATCCACTTCGTCTTGTTTTTACTGGAGCAGGCTATGGAGAAAATTTTCTTTGTGATTCGATCGGGACCCATCCGGTAGAAATGCCCGTAGAAATTTGCTCTCCTTTTTCTGATGGTGTCAGTAATTGTGTAAGAATATTTGTAAAGTTCTGAAGTGGGTCTTTTAATCCAGATTCCATCCCGATTCACGGGACCAAAAATCTTCCTGAGGATCTTCCGTTCCTGTTTTTCAATGTCTTTTATTTTGGTGTGTCCACGAAGTACTGTAGTTGCATACGAAGCTGCATATAGGGCTTCCGGGAGCATGACTGTGTTGTAGTGCCGCATTTTCGCATTGATCGATATGATATTATATTATATTATATATATATATATATATATATATATATATATATATATATATATATATATATATATATATATATATATATATATATAAAGAAAAGATATATAGATATACTGGAAAAAAACAATTGTACTTGGATATGCCGATCTGGAACCTACTGATATTCCAAATTCATAAGAAACAGGTTCCAAACGTGACTTTCTCATTTAGTTCAATATGGTTGGTCCCACTGACAAATGCTAAAAAGCAAAATATTTTCTCTATTGAATTTCTGATAAGGAACCTGTCGGCCAATTTTCGATCGGAACAGCAACAACATACCCAGAATCTGTAAGATAAGCCACAACAACACTTGAAAATTTAGGCAAAAAGTGCTCAATGTAACACCACAACGCCAATGTTAAAACACCAATGTAGCTCCTGAACGGTAGATCCTAAGAACAAATTCTAAATAACAAATAATATTTTCCATTAAATTTCTGATAGGAAAACTAAAATAGGCGAGTTTTTTTTTTTTTTTTTTTTTTTACCTAATTTTTTTATTTATCTTAACGAATTCTGGATAAATAAAGAGATAAAAAAATTATTAGGCGTTTGATAAAAATTTGTAGCAACAAGCAAAATGTTTAAAGAAGAAAATATTTTAGCGATTAGAAAATTTATTTTTATTTTGTCTTATTATTTTCTTGATTTTATTGTAAAATTAATTAAGGTCAAACTGGTAAAAATATTAAGAAATAATTTTATATCAAATTATTATTATTACATATCCAAAATAAAAGTGTTACCAAGCACTTACGGGAACTCGAGTAGGAGGGGGTGTAGGAGGGTTGGCCCAGTATATAAGGCCTCCAGAGAATGGCAAAGGCAGATCCAACGGTCACGAACAATCAACAACATGTACAAGGTACTTCATTCTTTTACACACACACACACACACACACACACACACACACACACACACACACACACACACACACACACACACACACACACACACATATATATATATATATATATATATATATATATATATATATATATATATATATATATATCTATACATACCTCATTATGTATATTAAAAAAAAAATTTTTATATCATTCAATTTTAATACATTCTTCAATGGTGACTTCCAGGTAATCTTAGCCCTTTGCTTGGTGGGAGCAGCCCTCGCCCAGTATGGACACCACAAAGAGGAGCACTACGTAGATTATTACGTACGTATTTACGTTACGTCTTACTTTCAAAATTATCCAATAATGGATTCATTAAAATATTCTCTTACGATAAACCAATTATTTATTTTTTGATAGGCTCCACCACACTACAAGTTCGACTACAGCGTCCACGACCCCCACACCCACGACGTCAAGAAGCAAGAAGAGACCAGAGAAGGAGACGTCGTCAAGGGCTACTACTCCCTTTACGAACCCGATGGCACCGAAAGGATCGTCCACTACACCGCCGACAAGCACAACGGATTCAACGCCGTCGTAGAGAGAAAAGGACACGCTGTCCACCCTCAGCATTACGGACACTCCTCTGAGGCCTACTACGGACACGGACACTCAGGGGGTGCTAGTTCTTCCTCTGGATACCACCATTACTAATTTTCAAAGAGCATTCTGTTTATAGGAAATCAATTTTTATACTTTTGTAAAAAACACTAAATATAAAAATTTAAAACATTATTTTGATGTTTTTTTTAATGTTTTAAAAACCATACAAGGTTTCAAACCTCAAATCCTGAAAGAAACTGATTCGTATAAAGAATTTTAAATCAAGAGTGTCAACGGGTTGATGCTCTGCTTATTTTGTATTAAGTTTTTGCCAAATCATGATATTTTTAATTCACCAAATTCAATAATGGATTTTTCATTACAAAGTTTTAAATAATTTGTTTTTTAATTGTAAAAAATTATCATTTTCTTTTAATTATTTAAATTAAATTAACTGATAACACTTCTTAATAGCCTTCTAAGAGCTACAAAATTTTACCAACCGTTTACAACCATACGTTCCTTAAATAATTCCAACCGTTTATTTACATGTCCCTAAGATAAGAGTAAAGGGTGAAATACTAGAAGTGATTCGAACAAGGGTTGAAGTATATATACAGGGTGATCAGTATAAGACTGTAGTAACTTCGAGAGGCGATTCTAGGCATCATTTGCAACCAAAAATTTCTTATAAACTATAGTCAAATCTCACAAAAACTTGCAAATTTAATCAGCTTTCGAATGATATGTTAAACGTGAATATTCTGCTTCGATTTCATGGAGAAATTTACTTATGAAACCGAAAAAACATGGTGTTCTCATTTGGCATACAAATCAGTTACTTGTGTAAATAAAACATTATGACTATCCCTTAATGGAAATGTGCATTTTAAACATAATAAAATTCTTCATTGGATTAAAAAGCAAAGAAAAAATTATTTTTAATAGAAAATAAAAAAAGCGACACCAGATCAGAGGATCTTATGTTATAACATTTATTTATTTATTACTATAATTTAGGATTTATTTTATTAGATTTTCAATGTAATGTTTAAAATCCAATGATAATGAACATAAAACTCAATTTTGCTGTTATCTTCTGAATGCAGATTGTGTTGAAAAATTGACAATATTCCTTTATTTTCTATTAAACAATGATTTTTTTCTTTGCTTTTTAATCCAATGAAGAGTTTATTATGTTTAAAGTGCACATTTCCATTAAGGGATTGTCATAATGTTTTATTTACACAAGTAACTGATTTGTATGCCAAATGAGAACACCATTTTGTTTTCGGTTTCAAAAGTAAATTTCTCCATGAAATCGAAACAGAATCTTTACGTTTAACAAATCATTCGAAAGCTAATTAAATTTACAAGTTTTTGTGAGGTTTGACGTTTTGTGGATAGTTTTTTTAGAAAAACGGTGAGCGTTGAAGTAATATAAGACATTGTAACTTCCCTAAATAAGGTGAAGATCAAGCTGTTCTTTAGGTCACAAGTTTGTAAAATTTAAGGTTACATGTACTTTTTTCTTATAGAAAATTTAATGCTTAATCCGAAAATGTGGTTAGAATTTGAAAAATATGTAAACAAAATGGAGATATTACAGCTTTTATGGGGAAAAAACGTGGTTTCCTCAAGAAAGTCTTTGATTTATCGTATATCTGCAATGAATTGGAATAGAAAGCTGAGATATGCGGCAATTTGCTACATTTTTGATCTAGTTTCACCCAATTTTTATTTTTTTAGACTAAGAGATACTCATCCTGTATATTACAAAAACAGGGAGATGCAACATCGGCATTTTGGGAAATACTGAGAGAATGCTCAGAAATGTTGAATAGTTTTATTATGTTTTATTAATAGAAAAGTATTTTTTTTTTTTTTTTTTTTTTTTTTGACTTTATAAATTTATTCACACCTGTCAAATAAGAAAAGTAATTTAATCACAATTACCTATTTATCTTATTCTAATATTTGAAATTTGAGAAACTTTTTTGATAGTTTAGTTAAAATTTACAATAATTGTTGAAAATGTCCTCCCTCTTCTGTAATACAAAGCACCGATCTTCTTATGATTGCATCTACTGCTAGGCGAAGATCATCATGATTTTGCCGCATTGTATTGCAGCACTCATAAATTTCTTTGATCAACTCCTCTCGGGTTTCTGATCAGGCTTCGTACACTTTTTGCTTCAGTGTACCCCACGGGTAAGAGTCCAGTGGTGTAAGGTCTGGACTCCAAGATGGTCACCTTTTTGGCGCATGTCGGCCTATCCATCTTTCCCTAAAATTGGTTCATTCACTCAGATATCAGTCTTCCATAGTGTGCCGGAAATTCATGCATCTGGAACCACATTAGTTTCTTCCTCTGTAGCGACAAACACTCCAATAGATCAAATATTTCAGTGTTACTTTTTAATTAATAACGCACAATTTATGATTTCTGCAATACAATGCGGCAAAATCATGATGAACTTCGCCTAACAGTAGATGCAGTCAGAAGAAGATCGGTGCTGTAAATCGATCAACTAAAATTTTTGATTGTCGGTACCGGTAGCAATGTTTAAAATACATTGCAATTACACATAATAATCGATGTGAGAGATAAAAAAGCAAATAAAATTTTATTGAAAAACTACAACCCAAGAAATAAATTAGTAAACAGAAAACAGGTGGTGGGAAATTTGGCGCCCCTAAAAATTTGGCGCTCTGGGCTACAACCCAATCAGCTCGTATATAAAGTGGGGCCTGTTCACAACATTTTTATCTATTGGAGAGTCAAGAAGTAAAACCTTGTACCAGTGTAACGATTATTGTCAATAACGCAGTGTTCCCATAGGCTTTGAATGGTTTGAACTAAAAACAGGCTATGGACGAAAGAAATACTCTTTGCTTAAAACCCTGACTTTGTTTACTAATTTTGGATGGGACAAAGCTTCCTCTGATGGCTTATACTCATCACATATTGCAGGGTTATGAAAAACAAATCTAGTGATACCAAAAACTCAAAAAAAAACATTTTTTGTGACCAAACTCGTTTTGAAAGTTACCTTCTCATTTATTTTAGTGCTTCTAGCTTCGGCAGTTGGAATAGCAATCCAATATCTCCATTTTACAATATCGAATTCATATATTTACCAATTTGACGTTTGGCATGCAGTAGCAACGCTTGGTTTTTCAGAAGAATGTTATAAATTCTGTACCAAGCAGTTCTCTAGTATCTCCCTAATATTAAAAAGCTTTTTTTCTTTTAATGTTAGGGAGAAGAATCGATGTGTGCAAAATAATAACATAGTTATGTATCACAAAACTTTCGTAAACGTCAGTGGTACCTATCGGTTCCTAGGAATCGTCTTTCGAACATCGATTCTTTTCTCAAGAACCCGTGGAATCGAGAATCGAAACATCCCTAGGAAAGATTAACTCTTTTCAAATGTCTGCATCGCGTTGAATACATAAACTTATAACTAAACTGTAAGCTTCCACAAGAGTTGAAATGAAAATCTTAAAAGAGGCAACAAATAATTTTAGATAGCCCAAAGTGACTACGAAAACTATCTGCTGAATTCTAATGAAAGCAATACGGGCCTGCTGAAAACTAAAACACGCACATCTCAGATTACACAATACACATTTCGTTTGTCAAATACCACATGAGCACCAATTATAATAAATTTCACGCTCTTGTACAACACATTTCTTCCTTCATAACGGGTCCTCAGCGTTAGTATAATAATGCTGGATAAAACGGAGACAAACAAACAATTTATACACACTTATATGTATTATTTTGTTGATAATTTTTTTTTTTTCATTAGCATTGTTTTTAAATTATACTAATTAAATTCTTTATAAATTCTAGGTTAATAAAGTAGTGAAAAACAATGTATTAGGCGTTTGTTTAAAAGTTAAATGTGCCACAATATATTTATATGAAAATTTTTGATCTGATATTTTAACCAATATACTTAAATATTTTAAGTTCTAAATATTACTTAAATACAATAGATATCAATAGTTTATAAAAATCAAGATGTTTAAAATGGGAATATTTCATCGTTTATATTATATTCCAATCTCATTATATCCTTCGATTGTAAACTCCACTACCACTCGCATCCATTAGCCTCCCAACTTGCTTCACACTCGATTACTGATAACCGGTTACTAATAACTAATGGAGTGTCCTCAGTACAGGAGAGATATGGATAAATGTGGTGTACGTCAGCTCTGTATGGCCTTGGGCGACAGTGAACAGTACATTTGTAGTACCATAGAATTTATCAAGCGAATTATTAGTATCCTATTACCGTCAATTGTTAGTATCCTTTCTCATCCTTCCCCACCTTGATTATGGATGTTTAGAATACAGAGGACTGTCTGACGAGCTGGAAATGAAGGTGAAAATATTAATGAACTTCTTTCTAAGATTCATTTTTAGGATCCCCAGGCGTTCTCACATCACTTGCTGGTATTCCGAGTTGAGGTGGCTTTATCCAAGTTTTCGGCGACAATACTTCCTTGGTTCCTTTCTATTCCAATCCTTAAAGTCTAAAAAACCTTCGTACAGTTACGACATCCTTGCCCTTCGTTCTTCCATTCATCTTTAGAACACTAGATCTCAGCCTATAGATTTGTATAGCTTCTCATCGAACTGCTTCCTTTGAAAAATCCTTTATTAACCATGCAGCTTTATTTTGGAATTCCATAGCCATTTCTATCCGCAATGCTCCTTCTCTCACTTCCTTTAAACATAATTTATTCATCTACCTCCTCAACTATCAATCTTCCGAAATAATGTAATAATATATTAGTGATAGAATATTTCTTTTTCTTTTATATTTTATTTTTATTATATTTTAATTTTGTTATTTACTTATTTTGTTTTTCTTATATAAACCCAAAGACTTGTTTTTAAATCTAAAATTTCTCTTTATATATTTATAAGTATATAATTTACATTCTATATAAGTTGCTGCCTGTTATGTACGCAGCCAGACAATAATACCTTTCTATTATACTTTTATATTATTCTTAGGGGACAAGGTGTCCCAGAATAAAGATTATTTTTTAATCATTCATTCAAATTAGATATATAATTTTATTTAATGTTCACTATTTTATTCATTATTACTTTTTTTTAAATCGTATTTATGGTTGAGATTAATATAATTTGATTAGAAATTTGTTACCGTCATTGTTGCAATACAGGCGATTTAGTAAAGTTCGGGTATATGGGCAATAATAACCATAGCAGTTTTTTGCCATAAAAACAAACAACTGATAACCCACCGAGGCGTCTGAAAATAAGATGGCCAACAGACCTTCTAGTCTAGAACTTTTATTGAAGTGCTAGTGAGTAATTCTTTACAAGTGGTTTTCTTGTAATTATAATAATTTTCCTCAAATTTACTTATTTATGTATATTGTATACAGTTGTAATTATCAATAAATAGCTAAAAAAAAAAAAAATAAAAAAATAAAAAATATTGTTAAGTATGAATCTAAACTTTCAGCACTACTAGTTGTTGACAAAAAAAGAAACAATTTAATAAATAATTAAAAAATTGAAATATAAAATTATAGAATATGCATTTCTTTTTTACGGTATTATATGTATGAAAACGTTATTCGTGTATTTTAAACTCCTAGCACTTACGGGAGTAAGAGTAGGAGGGGGTGTAGGAGGGTTGACCCAGTATATAAGGCCTCCAGAGAATGGCAAAGGCAGATCCAACGGTCACGAACAATCAACAACATGTACAAGGTACTTCATTCTTTTACACATATACCTCATTATGCATATTAAAAAAAAAAAAATATTATATCATTCAATTTTAGTACATTCTTCAATGGTGACTTACAGGTAATCTTAGCCCTTTGCTTGGTGGGAGCAGCCCTCGCCCAGTATGGACACCACAAGGAGGAGCACTACGTAGATTACTACGTACGTATTTACGTTAGATCTTACTTTCAAAATTATCCAATAATGACTTCATAAAATAATTCTGCTACGATAAACCATTTATTTATTTTTTTTTTTATAGGCTCCACCACACTACAAGTTTGACTACAGCGTCCACGATCCCCACACCCACGACGTCAAGAAACAAGAAGAGACCAGAGAAGGAGACGTCGTCAAGGGCTACTACTCCCTCTACGAACCCGATGGCACTGAAAGGATCGTCCACTACACCGCCGACAAGCACAACGGATTCAACGCCGTCGTAGAGAGGAAAGGACACGCTGTCCACCCTCAGCATTACGGACACTCCTCTGAGGCCTATTACGGACACGGACACTCAGGAGGTGCTAGTTCTTCCTCTGGATACCACCACTACTAATTTTCAAAAGGCATTCTGTATATAGGAAACTATTTTTTTTACTTTTTATAAAAAAAATTTAAAACATTACTTGGATTTGTTTTTTAATTTAAAACCGTATTCCGTTCCAAACCTCAAATTATGAAAGCTGGAGTGCTACCAAGTAAAAAGCAGTGCTAGATTTTGGTAGTTAAGTTTTAATGAAAAGTATCTCAACAAAATAAAAATTCTTTAAAATATGTGATACGGCCAGACACTATTATTCCCACAGTTTGGAATAAATTTAAAGCTAGAGACTGAAGCATCAAACATGAATATATTTATATTAATTTTCTACACCAATATTATAATGCGAATAGCAATAATATTTCCAAACCTATTTCACTCAGCTTCCACTTTCTCATGTACCAGTGACGTGGCAAGAGGTGTCTATAAAAGATCGTACTGCTTATGATTTTGAAATGATTTAAAGCTATGGAATAACTAATAATAATGAGAGATTAAAAACAAAACTATCAAAATCAAAGAAATAAAATTAAAATGATATTATAAAAAAAAAAATAAAATAAAATAAGAGATACACTAATAATTTCAAAGAGAAAAATTGACAAATAAATATGGTAGAAGGCAAAACCTAAATAAAATTAATAAGAAAAATTATTTAAATAGTAATAACTGTATAAGAATAAAAATTATAAAGACTGGGTGAGTACTAATTAGTCATACTGATTTTAGTGTACGATAAACGGTTGATATAAGAAAAAAAATCTGTCAGAACAATATGGAACATTAGCAAGGAAGTTAAAACATCAGTTACTTATTCCCTGAGTTACCTCATTCCATAAAATGTATTGAACAACTGCTAATAAAATACATTTAAATGTTCAGACTAAATTCAATAAAATGTTTTACTTAATGCTGGTTAATATGTGATTTAATTTAAGAGTAGGTTTAATGATATTTTTTACAGAAAAACATAATAAGTATTTAACAATCCAATATTATGTCTTATTTTATTTATATTGCTTCATATTTTAGTGCGCCCTCATGCTCCATGACATTATTACTGTTATCATTATATTTGTGATCGTATTATAACGGTTGATACTTTTTTTAAGTTTAAAAAAAAAAATCGTCATTGTAGATTAATAAACCTAAGACATCCTATCCTACAGTGTCCTTTAATGATATTCCGCTAATCCCTGTTGAACAGATCCGCTACCTGGGACTCCATTTGGACAAACGTCTCTCATGGAATCCACATACAAGACTCAAACGACAAAAAACGGCCCGTCGTTATAGATTACTCCAACATTTACTAGACAAACGCTCAAAACTTCCAATAAATTACAAAAGACTCAAATGTATGACTGTGATTAGACTTATTTGGACCCACGGAGTTGAGCTTTAGGGTTCCACTAAACCATCCAATTCATCTCGTATTCAATCCATATAATCCAAAATCCTTCGAAAAATCCTCAATGCTTCTTACTTTGTCACAAATAAACTTATCCATAAAGATCTTAACGTTTCATATGTTGCTGATTTAGCCCAAACTATTCAAACCAATTCCAACCCAAACCATTTCATAGTAAACTGCACTCCCACACGACTCCATTAGTCTCCTAAGATTCTTCACATTCGATACCTGATAACCCACCGAGCCGTATGAAAAGAAGATGGCCAAGAGAGTAGTTCTTTACAAGTGTTTTACATCCCATTATAATCATTTCCTCAAATTTACTTGATGTATATTGACGTACAGTTGTAAATATCAATAAATAGTTAAATTAAAAAAAAAAAGTTTAAAAAATATCATTGTAAAGATAAAATCTGAACGTGCCAATATGTACTTCTACATCGTGTTAAATCCATAACTAAAAGTAAACTCCAAATAGAGTTAAAAAGTAAATTTTGAAGGAAACCACAAATAATTATTGGCAGTCCCAAGTACCTAAGGATCCAATCTACGAAATTCTAATGAAAGCAATATGGGCCTGCTGAAAACTAAACAATCCGAAACAACACGCACATCTCAGATTACACAATACATATTTCGCTAGTCAAATACCACTTGAACACTAATTACTCGTACAATAAATTTCACGCCTATATACATTACGCCACTCTTTTACAACATATTTCTTTCTTCCTGGACCCGCTAACAAAACAACGCTGGATAAGACGGAGCCAAAGGTACAGTATTTACATATTTGTTATTTACTATTTCTTTATTTTTTTATTACAATTTATTGAAATTTACAACTGTACAAACTGTATAGTCCAGTAAATAGGATGGTAACTATTACAATAACGTGTCATCAGTAGCACTTTAATAAAAATTCTACACTAGAAGGTCTCTGGGCCATCATCTTTTCAGACGCCTCGGAGGATTATCAGGAATGGTATGGGAAGCAAGTTGAGAAACTAATGGATTTATTTATGTTTTGGAGCTAACTAAGAAAGAATACATATCTGGTTTGGGCTAAATCAGCAACATATGGAACATTAAGATCATTATGAATAAGCTTATTGGTGACAAAGTAAGGTGCATTAAGGATTTTTCGAAGGATTTTAAATTGTAAGGATTGGATACGAGAGGAATTGGATGGTTTAGTGGAGCCCCAAAGCTCAACTCAGTACGTTCAGATAGGTCTAATCACGACGAAGAGTAAAGGTTATTTAGATTAGTAAAGGTTAGTGAGATTTTTTTAAAATTTATTTTGATTCTCCTTTTTTGACACCATACTTGAAGGGTTAGGATATGGGATTGGAGTGTTTGGAAGGCAATGAAGGGATCATTGTTTACTAATAACACATACATGTCATCAGCTAAAGTGGTAAGTACAGATCTACTAATTAAATTATTATTAATAATTATTAATAACTGAAAATAAATTACTTTTGACATGAGCATGCGTTTTGGTTGGGGGTCTATAATTTTCTTCTGTAATTTTTTTTCACCCTCGATAGTACTAACACACACTTGGGCACACTCTAGCTCTGTTGTTGTTGCTAAGATTGACAATTCAACAATAATTTCTAGATCAGAAATTTAATGAAGAATATCTTTTGTTTTATAACATTTGTCGCTCGGACCTACCATTTATGAGCGATAGAGGTTTGAATGAATTAAGTCACGTTTTCCCTACATTTTTTAAAGTGTCGGTCCATTTATGATACGCTTTAAAGGAAAGCACAAGTTTATGCATCAATGGTAAAAGAGCTGAATAAGAACATATCTCTAGTTTGGATTCCATCACACGTGGGATTAAAGCTAAAGTGGGTAACGAAGCAGCAGATCTGGCTGCCAAGGAAGCAGCATTGTCATCGATTGATGTTACAAACACCTCATCCGACATTTGCCACTTTCTAAAATATCAAGTTAAACTAGCCTGGGCCCAGCTCTGGGAAAACACCGAGGAAATAAATAAGCTGAAAACTGTAAAAAAGGGATTAATAAAAATAATTTGTAGAGAAAAAAACAAAACTGACTTCAAGATTAAACCTACATATACAAACTTGAACTAAAAAATTAAAAATAATATTTTGATTGCTTCAGAACAAAAACCATTAAATGAAAATCAACGAAAGTATCGATACTTATAAACCTATTTACAATTTATGACCAATTATCTTTGGGGTCGGTGCCAGCCAAGAAGGGCAGTTTAATTCTGCCTTTACAATAAACTTTCGAATGGCCGGAGACAGCGGTGTGGCGGTGATGAAACAGTGAGAGGATCTTTACGATTACAATTTAATTTTAAATTCTGTTTGTTTTGGTTGGCACCGACCCAAAAATAACTGATTATAAATTGTGAATAGGTATATAAGTATCGATAATTTCGTTGATTTTCATTTAATGGTTTTTGTTTTGAAGCAATCTTAAAGTCAGTTTTGTTTTTTCTCTAAAAATTATTTTTATTTTTCGCTTTTTAGTGGTGAGTGTATTTTTGTTTATACAGTCAATTCTCGATCTTCAAGCTTCCCTGAAAAATGGTTTGACTTACTGAACAAAGACTTATCGAGGTTATCATTCACTTACCTTCATGTAATTGGGAAAATTGAACACAAAATCGGAGTTGAAATCATTACATATATTTTACATTAATGGATATGTGTATGTTGTTTGTACATACATATAAAATCATTGATACAGAAAATTAAATACCTGGTACCAATTTATCATATAACTTTCAACCGAATTGCGCTTTTTTCTGAGGGTGCCTAAAAGTAGACTTACCGTCTTCCACCAGTGGCGATCTTTTCTTTATTCTTTTGGACGATTGAAAGAGAACTAGGCGGAATTCGGAATTCACTAGCAATAAACGCCCAACTTCTTTCTCCTTTCTGCACTTTGCATATCAATTTTAACTTTTGTGTGTATGTTACGCGATTACTCCGTCAATTCTGAATCAATGTTGATGATTCTTTTTTAGATCGGTAGGGCATACTTTAGAGGTGGTCCCATAAAAAATATTTTGAAATCATAGCAGCACTTTTTAAGAAAAATCAAAATAACAGTTCATAAAATCACTTATTAACTGTTTTTTTTTTTGTTTTTTTTTTAAAGTGCTGCGTTGATTTCTAAATATTTTTTATGGGACTACCTCTGAAGTATGCTCTACCGATCTAAAAAAGAATCATCAAAATTGACGGAGTAATCGCGTAACATACACACAAAAATAAAAATACAAAATACAAACGAGTTGAGAACCTCCTCTTTTTTGAAGTCGGTTGATAATATGGAAAATTTCCAAACGTAGTAACAGAAGTGAAGAGGTAGTTGTAACTAGACAGAGAATAGGCCAAACCCGATTTACCCATGGTTACCTGATTACAAAGGACGGTCCACCGAAGTGTACAACATGTAATAACACACAATTAACAATTAGACACATACTGGAGGACTGCCCCCTATGGGATAGTTATTTTCAGGAAGCGCATTTGCAAAGATATCTCCCAACTATTCTTGGCGATAATAATAAAAATATAGACACAGTAATCCAATTTCTCAAAAAATATAATATTTTTAATAAAATTTAAAAAAAGAAAATATATATAAAGAAATAACATAGATTGAAGCACGGACACTGAAGAGTTTCCATAAGCAATTGAACCTAACCTGACCTGACCTAACCTGACCTAATACGCTTTAGATCTCTTGGTTTTAGCTCTATTTCTCAAAATTAGACAACAGCTTCCTTAACAAATTATATTATTACATCCAGAAGTAGGCTATACATAAACATATCCATGATCTATAGTTTTTCCTAATTAGAGAGAGATTGAGTAAGGATTGATATTTATATACTATCAAGCGTACATCAAGTAAGAAATTGAGTTTTTTATCTTATCATATTATCCCACAGTATTTTTTAATTTAAAGTAACGTTTAGAATCTAAAGTGAAATTTGACATAATTAATAGCGTGTATAAAAAAATAAAAAAAATGACCGTTTCTAAAACAAACATTTGTATTATTATTTCTTTGATATAAAATGCAATTAATACTCAAAGTATAGTCCATTGTTATCTACCGTCATTACCCATCTGCTAGCCAATTGCTCTATGCCACGCTGAACACCACCATTCCTTGGGATGGCTGTCAAAGAACTCATGGACAGCATTTTCAACTTCCGAAAAATTATCAACTTTTTCCCCTGAAGAAAATGGGCCATGAATCGAAACAAGTAGTAATCCGAAGGTGCGAGGTCTGGACTATATGGTGGATGAGGCAGGAGTTCAAACCCATGAAGTTCTGTAAACTTTTATTTGGTTCGACTGCTGTGTTGAGGAGTAAGTTCGTGAGGGACCAGTCTACCGGTCTTTTTTACCTTCCATCAATGGCCGCACGGAGCCCTTCTTTCTTTCCAACGTCGTATCTCCACTTCTAAATTTTTCAAACCAACGCTGCGCAGTGCGCTCTTCAAGGACACCTTTCCCTTCATATTAATTAATTTCACGAGTTGCTTCAGCGGCTGAGATTTTTTTTTTCCAGTAATATCTTAAAATAACGATAATTTGGTAGGACACTGTCATGCTTCTTCTTTGAAATAAATAATTGAACTGAGGCTTTTTTTTTTAAAAGTCCAGTGTTAGTAAACAAGCTTAGATAATGCTCTAAAGGGATTATTAAGCATTGGTAAATAATTAATAGCATTATGATATTTACAGACTCTTTAAATCTGGAATATGATAAAACGGTCATTTTTTATATTATAATGATGTGATTTTCAAGATTTATTTAATCTTAAATAGGACTAGATAGCTTAGCGTGTACTTATACAAAAGTATAGGAAAATAGAATATAAAAAACAATATAGAAAATATTTCATAGCATAACTGTTAGTGCCAACAATTTTTTTTTTTTTGATCGGTAGTTTTCGTCATCTACTTTTAAGCCACAGCGATCTCCAAAACTTTCGAACATTTCCAATACACCCGATCCTGCAAATCAAGTGCTGTAATAATGGATCCAGTTTCCAAATGACCATGACCTCAAAATGTTTTTTTAGACATTGAAATATTCCAGACACCAAACTTACACAATATCCTCAGCAGACAAAGCTTTCTCGTCACCAGCAAGCATGAGAAAGATACTAACTCCGGATTGAATAACCTGATTAGCTGGACTAATGACTGCGGCCATTATGGCTTCGAACATTTTTTTTTTTGTTATTTTGACTTTGAAATGAATTCAAAGTCTGTTAAATCAAGAAAACTAACTGTATCAACTATGTAAGGCCTCAATATATCACAAAATTTATACAAAACTACAAGACTATCCTAAAACCTATTTGGACTTACGGAGTTAAACTTTTGGGGGACAGCAAAATATTTGAACGTGAGAAATATTTGTATACGTTAGTTGATTGGGTGCCTACGAAGCATAGGTCGTAACAAAAAAAGAGTAAAATTTTGGAGGCCTTCCAAGAGATCGTAACAATAATGGGTTACAGGCAAACGTTACATTAGAGCACGAGAAATCGAATACAATAATGTCTTCATAGGCATAAAAGAAAAAAGGTTGAAATGGCTCAAGGGTATCAAACAAAAGCCTACAGAAATAGACCCTACGAATATTATGTCTCGAGGATGAAAGAATATAAAAGGAAAAAACGAAAGCTAGAAATTCACGTAAGGTTAATCCTGTGGAAAAGTACTCATATCATACATCTTTGGTAACTTAAAATACAGTTTGTTCCATAATTTTAACAAATATGATTACCATTGTTTTCAAAATGTTATTTATTTTCAGAGAGTTATATACAATTTAATATGCATATTCAAGACTAAGCGACAAGAAACTGCCCGTCGTTACAGACTACTTCAACATTTACTAGACAAACGATCAAAGCTCCCAATTCATAACAGAAGACTTATTTACATGACTGTGATTAGACCTATTTGGACTACAGAGTTCGGCTTTAGGACTCCACTAAACCATCCAATTCATCTCGTATCCTTACAATCCACAATACTTCGGAAAATCCTAAATGCCCCTTACTTTGTCACCAATAAACTTATCCATAAAGACCTTAATGTTCCATATGTTGCTGATTTAGCACACACCAGATATCTATCCTTTCGTCGTAAGCTCCATAACCACTCAAATCCATAAGTTTCTCAACTTGCTTCCCACTCCATTCCCGATAATATTCCGAGGCGTCTGAAAAGAAGATGCCCTAGAAATCTTCTAGTGTAGAATTTTTATTGAAGTGCAACTGATGTGTAGTTTTCAAGTTTTGAGATGTTATTGTAATCGTTTTCAGCTCATTCACTTAATGTATATATTTGTACTGTTGTAAATTTCAATAAATTGATATATATATATATATATATATATATATAAACAGAAAAAAAGAAAATGCTTTACTTAAATGATTAAAAATATAAAGCACTAAAAAAGACTCACAATTTTTCAATTGAAATAATTATAAAGGTTTAAAGCAATTATGATTTGAAATACATTTAACATAGATCTATCAGTAAAAATAGTTTATACTAAATTTATTACAAACATTAACATTGTTGTGTGTGTGTGTGTGTACATATATAAATATATATTTTTTTATTGAGTAAATATAACAACCTGTTACTGAAGGGCTATAAGTAATGTGGATATATAAATTTATTCATATAATGGTTGTATAATATTAAAATGTAACAGAAAAACTTATAAAAAAAAGATGTCTCTCTATTCTTATTAAATATCTTTTGAGTTAATTTAAAAATAATAAATATAGTACTTGAGATTCCATCCTTACTCCATACAGGCCGTATTTAAATTAGTAAGCTTATTAGATATACTATTTAAGTTAGGATAATTATTCATTACTCTTTGGCGTTTGTTCTGAAGTACCAAAAATTATGTAGTATTAATTAAATATATTTTCCCCAGATAAAATTTCATTGAAAAGTTTCCGTGAGGACATCCACAAAAGCTGTGGACATTCCTGTTACAATGCTGGAATTTTTAACCTATCAAAAAATATTCAAGCAAAACGCACAAACTACAAACTAAGGATTCGAAATGATAAAACTAAAATGATAAAAATATGTTTATAAAAATATTTTACAATACTGTAATATAAAAGTATATGTTTGCTAACTAGATGACTAAATGTTCAAGTCAACTGCAACTGTTTTAATTTAAAAATATATATATTTTAAATTTAAATAAATTAAAATAAAAAAAAAAAAAAAAAAAAAAAAACAGCTAGAAACGGTAAAAATTTCTAATACCGTATTCTCACAATTTGTTATTTTTTTTTTTGGTTACTAATTTTTAAGAATATATAACTAGTAAAGCTAATTTTTCTATATGTCAAGTTATTAACTTATTCACAGAGACTACAGTTGATGATAGAATTAAATTCTATTGTGGTAGAACAGTACATGATTATAGCTAAATTATTTTTAAATATAATTATTGTTATTTTTTTGTTTATTTTTTTTTAATATACAATTATTAAAATTTACAACTGCACAATATGCATCAAGTAAATGTGTTGATAATAATTACAATAACATGTCAAAACTTGAAAAGAACTACTCATTAGTGGCACTATAATAAAAATTCAACATTAGAAGCTCTCCAAGCTGTCGGACGCCTCGGAGGATTATCGGTAAGGGAAGCAAGTTGAGAAACTAGTGGACTTGATTGGTTATAGAGTTTACTATGAAAGGATAAGCATCTGTTTAATATTATTTAAATAATTATATTAAAAATGTAATTTGTAATGCAATATAATGATAATTATGCCTGATAATTTTATGTTTTAAAAAAATATTAAGTCTAGATAAATTATTACTACTATACCTGTTACATATTATCCTAAAAGGATACCATAGAGTTCAGGTTATAGACGGCCTTGACAGAACTAGGGTGGGGCGTAAGGGGTAGTCGTGTATATAAGGCCTCCAGAGAATGGCAAAGGCAGTTCCAACGGACACGAACAATCAACAACATGTACAAGGTACTTCATTCTTTTCCACACACACATATATATATATATATATATATATATATATATATATATATATATTTATATATAGATGTATACCTCATTATGCACATTTAAAAAAAAATAAAATATTTTATCATTCAATCATAATACATTCTTCAATGGTGACTTACAGGTAATCTTAGCCCTTTGCTTGGTGGGAGCAGCCCTCGCCCAGTATGGACACCACAAGGAGGAGCACTACGTAGATTACTACGTACGTATTTACGTTAGATCTTACTTCCAATATTATCCATTAATGACTTCATAAAATATATCTGTTACGATAAACCATTTATTTATTTTTTTATAGGCTCCACCACACTACAAGTTCGACTACAGCGTCCACGACCCCCACACCCACGACATCAAGAAGCAAGAAGAGACCAGAGAAGGAGACGTCGTCAAGGGCTACTATTCCCTCTACGAACCCGATGGCACCGAAAGGATCGTCCACTACACCGCCGACAAGCACAACGGATTCAACGCCGTCGTAGAGAGGAAAGGACACGCTGTCCACCCTCAGCATTACGGACACTCTTCTGAGGCCTACTACGGACACGGACACTCAGGAGGTGCCAGCTCTTCCTCTGGATACCACCATTACTAATTTTCAAAGAGCATTCTGTATATAGGAAACTATTTTTTATACTTTTTATAAAAAAATAAACCATAAAAATATTACATTTTTTTTTAATGTTTTATTTGTGAGAGAAATATCACCTTTTTCTGCTTTCATTGAGGGACAATAGATTTTTTTAAGAAAAAAAAAATAATTAAGGGGTAACTGGGCCTAAAATATTGAGCACACGAATCAATTTCTCCATATATTTTTAATATATTTAAAATATATTTTTTTATGAATTATCACTTCTTAATTATTAAGAAATTAATATCTCACACCCTTAGTTTACGAGCAAACTTATTTTATATTTTTAATACCATTTAGGCTTCTCCATTCCTTCAAATACAATAAAATAATTCTGAAATTTTGTTAATGCTATACTCAGAAAATGTCTCGGAATATTAATTTTTTTTTTCATATTATAGTAACCTTCATGTTACCATTCAAAGTAAAAATCTTAAATATATTACATTATATGTAATATTTTACGTATTTCAAATATTTTCCGTATTCAAAAATAATAGTTATACAAAAAGTCTAGTTCGCTTTAATCATTAACACTTCTGACATAATCAATTTTATTTTGTTAATAAAAGAATTTAGTGTTTTATTCTTAGTTTTTTTAACAATTAAATAAAATTATTTTAAAAAATGTTTAAATTATTTTAAAGAATGTAACATGAACCATGCTACGTTATATATTGCGGAACATTTAGTTATTGCATTATAATAGATGACTTATTCAGTTCTTCATTTCGGGGTCACCTGTGGTGTAGTGGTTAGCATAGCAACCTACTAAACCCAAGATCGCGGGTTCGCAGCCCGGCAGATGACCTTAGGATTTTTTAAAGGGAGTAAAAAATCCTTAGCTATGCCGTCCTTCGGAAGGGACGTAAAATGGGGGTCCCGAGCCTGTGCGATGTCAGGTACTCTTTAAAGATCCCTATCCTAATTATACCTGGATAGGCAAAATTTAGGACTCCCACCGTAGTATCGTCCGGTTAGCCATAGCAGCATATAAGTGACGTTAAACGAAATAAACAAACAGTTCTTCATTTTATGTTAAATGATAGTAATTTCATTTGAGATCCCCCCTCTTTTTTTTATTGTTTATTCTGACATTTTATACTAATTAAAATAAATAATAGTATAAAAAAATAAACAGCCGAGAGGGATCGAGCATGATCGGTCTAATGCAGATTAATTTTCGTATTAGGAGAAACCGAGTCAAAGCAAGCTCACTCATTAGAACCTCACTCCTGGTAAGAAGATAGGGTTATTTAGTATACGAAGGTTAAGCTCCTAACTGGCCCTACTCTCTTTATATCAAACTATCAAACTACGCGTAACGCCCTCGCGTTTCCCAAAAACGTATCGTTTTGGAGCAACCGTTAAAACATGTTTCATGGTAAAAGTTATGTATATTAAATACATGAAGATAGTCATAGCTAAAATTTAGATAACTAAAAGTGTCATTTTTTCGTGTTTAGCTATGCCATTCACGTTTTGACTGGGAATCTAAGAAATTTGTCAAACTATCCTAAGAGATACTATGAGTGGTTTATAAACACTATTGTTATCATATTATAGATTGCTCAGATTTTAAATTTATTTTGATTTATATTATATACTGTACTAGCATACCCCGTCGCGGCTACGCCCGCTTTCATAAGTATTTTAGCTTTAAATTTTGTATTGAAGTATGTAATTGGGGATAATTTCTTCGATGATATTTTCACGCACAGCAGTAATTTTTTACCCGACTAAAATTTCCGTGATAACATGGTTGATGATTGGGTAAAGAATTCATAGACATCCAATTTTTAATCTTAATGTACATATAA
This sequence comes from Euschistus heros, assembly GCA_003667255.2. Classification (NCBI taxonomy): domain Eukaryota; kingdom Metazoa; phylum Arthropoda; class Insecta; order Hemiptera; family Pentatomidae; genus Euschistus; species Euschistus heros. The sequence continues at coordinate 227,024 of RCWM02000654.1, read as the reverse complement.
TTTGGTGATCCAGATAGACAGAGACTATTAAGAAACTCTGTTGTATAGTGAAAAGCATCATCAATGCTTACTACTTAAGGCCCACGAATCATATTTTTACACACAATATTGAAAAGTTAAGACATTTTGAGTAGGTAATCATTTTTATTTGGCACAAATAATTTTATTGATATCATCTGATTGGATTTTTATTTCTAACTATAAAAGCGTATGACAGTGTGGGAAATCTCGTTTCTTCTAAACTAAATTCGATTTCTGCTAAGCCTTTCTAGAATTATGAAAATTATGTAGGTATTTAACATTTGGTACAGATGGCTTTACCATTTTAACTCTATTGCTGAATGGTGATAACCACATATAGGTTAATGTTCAAACTTGACTGGAATCCACATGTCACACGAGACATAATTAAATCTTTTTTAATAATTTATTTGATTGAAAGTCAATTTTATTATAAATTTCAAGATTTTAAGATTATTGTAACCTCTCACGTAGAATGGCGCTCACCACCTATCAGTCAATTTTCAAACTTCATCTTATCCACTTATTATCTCTTTTTTAATAAGAAATTAATTTAAAAGCAGTTGATTTTATTTATTTCTTTATTTATTTTATTTTATTTTTTTTATTATTATTTTTTTTTCCATCTAACCCTTATACCTCACGGTGTCGGGGCAGCCAGCAACCATGCTCTAAACACCTCTCTGTCTGCAGTCAACCTCCTAATCTCTCCCATAGTGAGTCCCCTCCTCCTCGCCAGATCCGATATGAGGTCCTCCCATTTACTTCTGGGTCGTCCTCTAGGTCGTTTTCCCACTGCTTTTGCTTCCCATACTTTTATTGGCAACCTATTGATTGCCATTCTTAGTACATGGCCAAACCACTTTAATTCTTTTCTGTGAATATAGTCTATCAGCGGTTCCTGCTCCGTATTCTCTCTTATTCTTTGGTTTCGGATTCGGTCCAACCTTGTCTTACCAAGAGCCTTCCTCAGGATTTTCATTTGTGTGGCTTGTATTCGGCTTTCAAACTTCTTGATGCCAGGCCAGCTTTCAGCTGCACAGGTCAGCGTAGGGATGAATACTTGCTTATATGCTACCATTTTGGTTTTCATCTCTACTTCCCTTTTTCCAATTATAACATTGCGGAGCTGGTAATAGATATTGGTCGTTTTCCTTATGCGCTGATTTATTTCAGAATCAAGCCTGCCATCATTACTAATTTTAACTCCTAGGTATTGATAGACTTTAACCTGTTCCAAGTCCAAACTTCCACAAGCCACAGTTCCTTGTTCCAAGCAACCGCTTTTAGACACGACCATATACTTTGATTTGTTGGGGTTAATCGTCATCCCTTTTCGGCTCAGTGCTCCTTCCCACACCTCCAGCGCATCCTGCAGGGCCAGTCTGCTCTCTGCAATTAAAAGAATGTTATCGGCAAATACCAAATTCTGGATGTATATGGGATGCATTCTCCAGTTTCCTACTTTGAATTTGGGGCTCCTTTGTTTAGCTTCCCATATTATCCTGTCCATGTATATTATGAAAAGCAATGGGCTTAAGCTATCCCTTGCTTTACCCCTCTTACCATTTGGAATCTGTCCGATTTTTTTCCATTGAGCCTGACCGTCCCATATGTTTTCTGGTATAGACTAAGGATTGCCTAGATTTTATTATTGCTTTAATTTTCCTGGAGCTATAAAGATGACTTAGTTTTCATGATTAGTGATCAAAAACAAAAAATGGCTTTTCCTTTTTTATAATGGTATAGATATAGATAGGAGGTTTTTTTTTTCTTCTTCTTTTTCATTTTTTTTCCTTTTACATATTGTTCAAATGGATTCATAAACATCCATATTTCTGTTAATTAGGGCAGGTTAAAATATTAACTGAATAATATCTTAATAAAAAAAAAAAAAATCTTTGCCAGCACGAAAAATAACCGTCAATGAGTTTGATAATCATGTTCAACATCATAATTGATCTTACATGGAAGAACAAGAGCTGTATAATTGCTAGGAATGAATTTCGGATGAAGAGGAAATTACGCCGAGGAGTTGTTCATAAGCGTTACACAATGGCTAATAACTGGACGAAAGCCTGCCAGTCCTCACGTCTCATAACAGAAAATCAGTTTCATTCACGTCAGCATTGTAACGAAACTGTTTATTAACAGCGTTATAACTGAAGTCAGGGTTACAGCTAACTAGGGGAAACTACTAAAACCATAATTCTGTTTCAATGACATTTTATGAAAAATTAACTTTTGAAATTATGAAAAATTCTTCGCAAGAAATAAACAGTTGTTAGTGATTGTGAATTTTCAGAAAAAAAATTAGTTAGCTAACAAACATAAGTTCCAATGTTTAAATTAAGACAATTCATTATAGTTTATTTTATATTATAGTTTATTTATTTATTATTCATATGTTGGATCTGGAAAGATTTTTTTTTTTTTTTTTTTTTCGTTCCTTTTTTTTTTTTTTTTTTTTTTTTTTTTTTTTTTTAAATATTTATTTATAGAAATATATAAACCTCTACATCTATGAAATGTGAGGGATAATCTATATAATGTTTATTTCACTGATTTGTTAAATTAAAAACTAACTATAGGTAGTACTTCAAATGAAATTCAATATTAAAAGGTACAGAGTTAATCTTAAATCTAAACGCCTCTTAACTAAACTCCCAGTCAAAAGTACCGTAACACATTGAAATATGTCTATTATATAAAAAAGTTTTTTTTTTTCATAATTAAGAAACGTTTTGAAGTCTACAATAAACATTCCTTAACTAGACATAAACAAGTTTTATTAAAATAAATTACAATATGTCTTCTAATAAACAAAAAGGTTAGAAAATTTACTTTTTAAAATTTTCGTTTTTTACAATTTTAACTTTTAAATTTATATTAAAGACAAAAGCGACAAAAACTGCTCGTCGTGACAGACTTCTTCAAAATTTACTAGACAAACGTTCAAATCTCCCAATTAATTACAAAAGACTTATTTACATGACTGTAATTAGACCTATTTGGACGTACGGAGTTGAGCTTTGGGGCTCTACTAAACCATTCAATTCATCTTGTATCCAATCCTTACAATCCAAAATCCTTCGAAATGCCCCCTTACTTTGTCACCAATAAACTTATTTATAAAGATCTGAATGTTCCATATGTTGCTGAGTTAGCCCAAACCAGATACCTATCCTTTCATAGTAAGCTCCATAACCACTCAAATCCATCAGTTTCTCAACTTGCTTCCCACTCCATTCCCGATAATCATCCAAGGCGTCTGAAAAGAAGATAGCCTAAAGATCTTCTGATGTAAATTTTTATTAAATTGCAACTGATGAGTAGTTATTTTGAAGCTTTAACATGTTATTGTAATCGTTATCAGGTCATTTACTTAATGTGTATAATTGTACAGTTGTAACTTTCAATCAATTGAAATAAATAAAAAGAATTATATTTAATAAGACATATTGTCCGCTCTGGCTTGAATTACTGCTTCCACTAGTCTTGGCATACTTGTAAATAACGAAACGAATGATGAACAAGGACTGAAGGAAATTTGAAAAAAATAATCTAAAATTTCATCGTTAGTTAATAACAGGGAAAAACATTGATGTTTCTAATCCTTAATGCCTCAGGTTTAATAAATAATATTGATATGAATATAAACCAAGTATGGATTAAGGTAAAAACCAGGAAAATCTCGAGAATTATGGGTGTTGCAATACTTCTGACAGGGAGTTTATCGAGGAATCGAAGGAGAAGAAAGTTGGGAGATGAATGGATTCCACTGGTTATGGTAGCACAAAACAATTGTCAATGTCGCCGGAATCGATCGGTTCCTAGGAATCGATTTTGGACTATCGATTCACGATATCGATTCTTTTCTTAGGATTTGTTAAAATCTAGAATCGATTTTAGGAATCGGCACACCTCTAGTTTTTAGGATACGGGATAGTTTATTCGTGCTTCAAAGCTCAACCCCGTGCTTATATAGAGGTTTAATAATAATCATGTAGATTAGACTTTTGTAATTTATAGACGTTTTATAGAATTTACCTAGTATATCCTTCAAACTGGCAATAAGAATATTAAATTTATGAAAATTATATCAAAACTATTTACTAAAATATTAGAGTGGGCGAGTTTTAGTAACACTAAATATAAACGTCATTATAATTAATTCCATCGACAATAACTCTACAAATAAAGGTATATAAACATATCATAAACATTCTCAAGTTGATACCATTAGATGTCAACCGATAAAGTAAATAATTTACAGCTGGAGAAAGTTCATGGAACAAGATAGGTCTTAATGGATGTGAGGCCAACTCGTCTTCTGAATGCCAAGGGAAAGGTCACTATCTATACTTTATATTGCCCAATATATTTCATTCATAGTTCTGAAGATATGAAATCCAACGCAATGCAGGCAGAGAATCGATGGGGCTGCCTAGAAAGCAATAAGTGCTTATTGCTACAGTGCTACTGTAGACCTAAACGCCGCGTAGAATGAGTTAACAACGAATTAATATCCTTCCGCCGTCTTAAAACAGTTAAATAGTCGAAATTTTTTTTAAAAGTGTCCTTTTAAGGTCCGCCATCTTAAAACCGTTAAATATTTTAAAACAGTATCCTGGAGGACAACAATGGAGGAAGTTATCCTTCGGATAACTTAAAAAACCGTTAAAACAGCAATCCTTAAGGACGAAAAAGCTAATTCTAAAAAGAAATATATTAAAAGGAAGATAATATAATATTAGGTATAAATAATAGAAAAAAAATAACATAGTGAAAAATGCATAGTAAACTCTCTTTTATCCGTCGTTCTCTTAACTCTCTCGCATATGCCGCTTATGTTTAAAATTCTTCACTGTGTTTATATATTTAAAATTTATAAACGGAAATTAATATTATACGTACTTTTTTTTTTAGTGTTTTCCTTCCAGCAGTAACCCTATTGGAAGGGATATTATTTATTTTTTTCTGTACACACCATACTTATACAAAGTAAACAATGTACATGTAATCATTAATTTTGATTTGATTATAATTTTACATGTGTTGAAAAGTTATTATAAAAAAAACAACAAGAAAAATGAAATAAAATAAAGAACAAAAAGTTGCATAACATAAATAATAAGTCAAAATTCAATAAAATCAAGCAACAAAGTTATATAGAGAAAAGTTTATGAATATTTAGTGGTTTAAAGGTATTTCATAGTTATATCCCCTATTTTAATGATTGAATTTTTAAGAAATATTTTGAAATTTTCAAATAAATTGTTCGTCAAATATTGACCATCCACCGGCCAATGTCCTAGTTTCTGTACTAGAATAGTTCTGTAGTCAGTGAGTAGTCTGCATTATATTTTGTTCTTGAGTGAAATCACAAAGACATAGGAAAGAATCTCTTATTTTAAATCGATAGAAATAACTAAATAATAAAAGTTAGTCCATGAGTTTGATTTAACGTATGTCCGTAAGTCTGGAATGAAGTTATGTAGATGTCTCCCCAGTGTGTTGTGTCTGCCACTGGTCTACAGCTTGTGTTTTTAGCGTGTGCTTTAGGAGTCCCTTAGATATCAGGGAATAAGATAGAAGAAGGATCCTTTGAAGCCCCTTTTGCAGCCTTGTCAGCCAATTCGTTTTCAGATATGTCGGAATGCCCTTTTACCCACTGGAATGAAATTTGATTCTTACTGTTGTAACAACAATGAGTTGTTGATTGTTAGTTTGTAGATGTCTTAGAAATGATCTTATTTTTTTCAATGATGGGATTGTGACAGTGTCTGTTCTTTATCCTGTATAGAGTACATTATACGTACTTATATTAAATGAAATTAAATTTTCTACAGTAAAATACTATTTAATAAATATTGACCAGAAATGTCTTTTGGCTGTAAGTCTATACTTTTTTGGTGTAACGTTTTTTTCACACGACATTTTCTAGCTCTGTATATGCTCGGATAGAAAATTAGACCAGAGTTTCCTAATCAGAAATTCTATAGAAAATATTTTTTGTTTTGTAAAATTCTCAACTAGGACCTTAAGGAGCTATATTGGTTTAAAAAGCGCTTTAAAAACTACCACTGGTATATCCCTGTTTCCTTTTATCTCACTTATTAATACACGGGGAATGTTCACCGACAAACGTTTTGATAAGAAAATAGCTGTTGCAGTATAACCGAAGAATTCTTTGCAAACATCACTTTGTTGCACAAGGAAGACCATTAAAGCAAATGTTTATTTAAACACAATATTAAGTCAAACATCTACAAAAAGATTTCCCCGATTATATTCAAATCAGTTTAGCGGCTATACCTAAAATGGTTAATAAGACATACCTTACTTAGTTTCCAATTATTCTTAAAACTCCATACTAACCTGAAATAAGCAACAATAACCGTAAAATGTGCACTTAATAATCACTAAAAATATACAGCAATAATCATCATTAAAATAAGAAATAATTATTGCATATATTATTCTTTATATGATATAAAACAGTTGAAAAAACATGTTAGTAAATAAATATGAAGAAAATTTTGTTTTTTTTTATTTATGTTTGCAACTATTGTTAACTCATCCATAAAATTTGACTATTCAAAATTGCTACTTTCCTGATTATTGTAAAGTTTGATTGGTTGGGTAACAGAGAGGATAAATGATATTGGATAGGTGGGTGATTATAGAGGGGGAAGTGAAATATATTAAATTTATCACAATGATATGTCAATGGCGTTGTGTTAGGTATAATTTTTATATATACATATATGTATTTATTAAAATTTACAACTGTATAGGTTTAATTTGAAATGAACCATGCTTAGTGGAAAATTCTTTAAAGGATTAGGTATTTTAGGATTTCTATTTAGTTAATTTTGCAAGAGTTTATCTGAAACCCAAAAACCTGCTCTTTTTGCCAGATAAAGTTTCAATATACTATTGTAAATACGTCAATTGTTTCGTAAATAATATGAAGATCTACGTGGTAGTGAGCCATAGTATGGCACCTTTTTTTAAGGTTTGAAGGACTGTAGCTCGGAAGCTATCAAATCAATTGCATCAAATTTTTCCTCAGTCTAGATCAGTCTGTATACTTTCATAATCACACGGAATTTTTGTTTTTAGAAAGAAATCTTGTACCATATTTTTGCGTTCTAGTAAAATGTTTCCTTTAGGCCATAATTGGACCCCGGGTTCCAAATATGGCCGATGCACTATTTTTTTTTTTTTTTTTTTTTTTTTTATATATATATATACATTTATTGAAATTTACAACTAAAAGTAAATGTATTGGCAACGATTATAATAACATGTTAAAACTTGAAAAGAACTGCTCATCAGTAGCACTTTATTAAAACTTCTACACCAGAAGGTCTCTAAGCTATCTTCTTTTCAGACGCCTCGGAGGATTATTAGGAATGAAGTGGGAAGCAAGTTGAGAAACTAACGGATTTGAGTAATTATGGAGCTTATTATGAAAGGATAGGTATCTGGTGTGGGCTAAATCAGCAACGTATGGAACATTAAGATCTTTATGGATAAGTTTATTGGTGACAAAGTAAGGAGCATTGAGGTTTTTATGAAGGATTTTGGATTATAAGGATTGAATACGAGATGAATTGGATGGTTCAGTGGATCCCCAAAGCTCAACTCCGTACGTCCAAATAGGCCTAATCACAGTCATGTATATGGGTTTGAACGTTTGTCTAGTAAATGTTGAAGTGGTCTAAAACAAAGGGGCACTTAATATATTTTGGTTACTTAGGAAAACGAAAAATTGGAAATTAAACCATGATTCTAATGAGAAAAAAAAATGTCCTTAAGTATAAATTGTCAAATTTCAATGACAAAAAAAAAAAAAAAAAAAAAAAAAAATGGAATATTGATATAATTATTGTAAAGAAAAAAAAACCATCAAACCCCCTCTCTCTCTCTCTCTCTCTCTCTCTCTCTCTCTCTCTCTCTCTCTCTCTCTCTCTCTCTCTCTCTCTCTCTCTCTCTCTCTCTCTCTCTCTCTCTCTCTCTCTCTCTCTCTCTTTCTCTTTTTTTTTTTTTTTTTTTTTTTTTTTTTTTTTTTTTTTTTTTTTTTTTTTTTTTTTTTTTTTTTTTTTTTTTTTTTTTTTTTTTTTTTTTTTTTTTTTTTTTTTTTTATTGGGAGAAGCAATCCACACAGAAAAAAATCAACAACAATAAATGAAACAAGCAATTGAATATATGTGTCTAATAACATCATTGGTCGTGCAAAACACAATGGCTTAATCAGCAAATAATAGCCCAAACTAGGATACCCACTGTTTTTTCATAAAAGAACACAAAAAGATATCATGGAACAAAATTGAAAAAAAATCTCAGCAATATCCTAAAACTATAGATTCTTTCTTTTCAAAATCATCGAACATTTTTAATATATCTCATGTATTACACTTAGGAAAAGCTCTAAAAATAAGATCAGGTGTAGTCTTCTTCACGTGGCGAACACAAACAAACAAAAGCCTTCTGATTCTAACCTTTCCTTGCTCTAACTTGTTATTAGAATGGAGAATCACTTGGTAACTTTTTTTTAATGTTTAAATAGTGCATTTGTTTAAATTATTCGGCAACAGGCCATATTGGGACGCAGGCCATACTTAGGCACCCTATCTATGAAAATTCATATTAACTTTTAAGTTAATTAGAATATTTTGGGGGTTCTAGCTTAATTTTACATATTTATTTCAAGCAATTTTTTGGGGGGGAAGAAACTTATTTAATTTTAAACAGTTGGTTTACTTTTAGTTATATTACATCAATGAAGTTTTAGTATTTAACCTATTACAAACAATTTCATTTGCAAATTAAGGAAGGTCTGTATGTTAAATAAAACAACTGGAATCAATTAACAAATAAGGTTAGTAACCACACAGATCAAGAAATCAAAGAAACGATAGCATCTTGATCAGCCAATTTATTAGTATTGCACAAAATGGCGGTAAAGATTGACATAGCGAAAAAACAAGGGGATAATTGCACTTACCAAGATAGAATATATGAAAAATTAAGAGGTGACTACTGAGACGTAACTAATCACATCCTTATTTCAACAGGCAAATAATTTTCAAAACATTGTGCAAGAAATTGAGTAATATTTTATGGTCCAGAGAAGGGACAAGATCGAAGAGTCTAAACGCACGCAACTATGATTGCAAATCTTGCTGAATATTTTTAATTCCTATGAATCGATACACATAACAAAAGAGTAGCTAAAGAAACAAAGTTTTACTTAATAGCGTTGAAGAGTAACTATAAAATAAAAACTTGTAATAAATTTTTAATTTCAAAAGTGATAAAATAAAATATAAATATTTAAGTAGTCATTTATTTGCCTTAGTTAAAGCAACGATAAAATTTTGAATATTAAAAGAAGATCACAAAAAAAAAAAAATAATAATAATAATAATAATAAATCATATAAATCAGATACATATCAAGGTATATAACAGAATTGAAGATTTGGCTGCAGTGATAAAGTCAACAATAAAAAAATGAAGCACCAAGCAGCTTAGCGGGTAAGAAACTGCATTCTTTCCGGGTTCGAGTTCTAGTCAGGCCGTAGAAAAAAAATTATTTTCTTTAATTTAAGCCGTGTATCGACTTTAGGGTCTAGAGTATATCTTGGGGCGAATCTAGCCTTTAATAAGTGGGTACAATTAATTGGGGGAAAACCCTGATGATTGAAGCGTAGATGAACACATCACTTCCTTGCATAAATTGTTCTTGCAACAATATTTATTTGTCAAATACAGAATTGAAGACGCTTTATGAAGAAGGTCCCGAGGGGAGGGGGGATAAAATGGGAAGCAAGTTGAGATATTACTGGATTTGACTATGGAAGGATATATATATGGTTTATTTTTATTTCTTTTCGTTCAACATAAAAGAAAATTTTAAATTCCTAAACCATTATATGCCATACAAGATCCCATTTTTCTGATCTGTATAGCCCATCCCATAGAACTTCAATACCTCCTTCTCATCTAAGCTGACGCTTGCTAACTATCTACCTACTTAGTCAAAAATTGTTATTGCTTTGTTGGATTCAGTTCTTGCATAATTAAGATTCCATTTAATACAAATTTCATTTTCTATGAATATAACATTGGGTACTTTTATTGTACATACAAATTTAATCATTGTACCAAAAATACAGAATTTTTAATATGTTTTTTTTTATTTTCTCAAATTTGTAGAATGTTATCTTATTTTCTTTCTGTTTATTTAACTATCATCTATTTACGCAGTGTCATTATTATATTATTTTTCTTCTTTATTTTTTATCTTATTATGTCTCTGACCAGATTTAATTTTTTTATACTTGTACTTATCTGTTATTCTTAAGGGACTTTGACATCAAAAGAGTGTCGCCCCTCTAACTTTGTTCTCCACATTAACTCCGCCAAGTAAGTCTAGATATTCTCTATTACCAAAAATCTTCTTCAAATTCCAAGTCATATTGAAACAGATAGACTAACACACACAATAACAATAATAAGCACAACAATTCAAAACACCTAGGGAAGGTTACGATAACAGCAAGGAAATAGTTGAGGTAAGTGACACCTGAGCCCTGGTGTCAACGGACACTAAAACAGACAAGTACCGAAAATAATATATTTTAATTGTAACAATTTAGAAAAAAAAATTTAATTTAAAATATAAGAAAACGATCCATAAAATTACATTAACCAGATGTTTTACGAGTTGTATCTTATGGTCAGATAATATTGATTAATAAACAGATTGTTTAGCAACACTGTAATCTCAGCATAATTTTAACTACATATTCAAGTGTGCACATTTTGACATAAGTTACTTAATTAAACATTTCTTTAATCATCTACAAAGCAGAAACATAAAATGAGTAAAAGCCAATATCTAGCCATAAGATTCGAGTACCGCCTAAAAGGAAATAAAACCGACGAACAAGATAGGTTGCATTAATTGCACCAGATAGCGCTAGTACCATACTTGGGCAGACCACTCTCCTAAACCACTTACTAAGAATGCACTTATAAACAAGTTTTGGTTCGAGTGCCGCAACTGGGTCACTTACAAATAATACGCTAAAATTTACAGTACCATTCTACTCGAGAACGCAGCATTGGCCAAATAATAAATAAGTATTATTTCATTATGATTAAATTAATCAGCACGTAAAAATAGTACTAGAAAATTCATATTAGTTTTATAAAAGTTCAGCATTATTATAATTTATGTGTAATGACATCAACAGTATTAACTGACGATGTTATTAACTTAACATTATTGTTATGTTATTAACTTAATGTTGTTATTAACTTTAAATTTATTTACTGTTTCCTGATTCATTATACTAATTATTATATAATGATCATTACATACAACAAATATAATTTTTCAGGTTTACTAAAGTATATGTTAAATCAGCTTAAAATTATTCCAAAATATAAACTTTAGCAAAATATATTTATGAACGCCAATTGAATTAAATAGATAGAAACCAAGATTGACGCTGAAATATCAAAGAAATATCATCTAAAAAAAGTCACCAAAAATAATGGCTTGCCTAAACTGTTCCTGACATGAAACTAAATGAATATTATTTATTTGTTAGAGAATTTTATAGATATAATTCTTAATATATTATATTATTTATTTTTCATAATATTTATAATAATGCTTACATTATTATATTTGTTAACCTTAAACAGGCTATACTCTGGATATATTTTCCATTATTCAGGTTGCTAATGTTGTTGATGTTATTGCTCAGGAGTCAAGCTTTAGTTGTAAACATTAAATACTAATATATGTATTATATTGTATGCAGTGGAAAATTTAAATAATAGATACATATTATAATAGTAGTTTAGAAAATATTGTTGTTTTGTAAATTTTAATAATAAGAGGCTTAGTAAGAAATACAACCGAATTAACCCCCCCACCCCCCGCACCCGAAATTTATCTCAGCATTTTATGATAATCTAGGGGAAGAACATGGAATCTTGAAGATTTTTTCAAACCGTTCATAGCAAAGCTAATAATCTATGGCTTTATAGCTTATATTTTAAATAAACTTTTAAGCATTAATGACTTTATTACATTTTTTTTACCACTTTAAACAACTTATTATAAACTATTTTTTTTTTTTTTTTTTTTTTTTTTTTTTTTTTTTTTTTTTTTTTTTTAAGTTGGCACTATTGACCACGAAGATCTATGGCCGCGTGAAATGGTCTTCCAACAGATACTCATTGCTTACGCGAGTAATGCCAGCCAAGAGGAATAACCCAAAGGTTGCTCTAGGACCTATGTGTATTTCCCCGAAACTGACCATCCGTGGACAAAATCCTTTAACATGCAAGAGGTAGGGCATTACTCCCACGTCCGGTCGGTGTAAGTTGCTTCCAGTAGCCTGGTAGGCCTAGAATACTGCAGGGTGGAGATATATGCGTGGAATACCTACGTGGTTTGGCTTTCCTTCTAGGATGGTCACCCATTTCGAGCGGTCACCCATCCAAGTGCTGGCCAAAATCGACTATGCTTAACTTCGATTACTTACTGCACACGTTAAGAGCGTTCGACCAACCCGACCCCCTAATTACTACAGACTATATGTATATATGTATAAAGTCGACTCCCTATAACGGGTTTTATAACTATAAAAGTATGGTTGACTGTTAAGATGAATGGAGAGGAAGATAATCATGGATGCAGACTAACACCAAGTCAAGTAGAAATACATTAATTGGGTGCCAACGTTTTGACCTGCCTTGCAGGTCTTCTTCAAGGCCACCGAACCACAGTGGTGAGGAGGCGAACGATGACTGATTAAAGTATTTCTAATTGACGTGGTGTTTCTGTTTAACTGCATCCCTGAACATCTTTTTCTCCAATGATTTTAATAGTATTATATCAGCATTATATAAATACATATATATATATATATATATATATATATATATATATATATATATATATATATATATATATATATATATATATGCATATTTACATTGTCCACAAAAATAATTAATGTAAAAAACTAAACAACGTCAACCTAGCTAAGGAAAGGTATGTAATAGTCCATATCTTAACATTTTCCTCAATTTATTATCCTTCCAGATATATATTATTGCAAGATTAAATAGAAGGGAAATAAACTTATCTCTCTGTTCTAGAAGTAATTTGCACTATCAGGCTTGGGATCTTTAATAATACAAAAAAAATAAAATAAAATACAAACTTATTTTTCTTACACGAACACAAATTATATATAACTACAAAGCTTAACTGAAATAAGGGTGGAAATGATATTATTCCAGCTTGAATGACAATATGTTATCAGTATTATCAACAAATTTATATAATGATTTCATTCTTGTAAAAAAAATTTAAAATACAATAACATGGTGTCTACCAATTTCAGCTATCAAAATTCCCGACATATTCCCGACTTTTTCAAGAATTTTTCTAGAAATTCCCGACTTTTTAAAAACTTTTTTTAGAAATTCTAGCCAATCAATATTTTAATGGTGTTTCAATAATAATCTAAACAAATCAATCTATGCATACTTTGCTACTTAACATATCCATAAAAATAAATTTTTAATCAGACATATAGTTTCGGGGTTAGATTTAAAAAAGTACAGAAAACCGTTCGCGGAGTAGTGCGTTGTCCCCTACAGCTTTAAAACGTTTGATTTGGGGGGGGGGGGGAAATTAATAGGATCAATTTTTTTCTAAATGTACTACAAATAACGGATTCCGAGTTATTTGATCAAACGGCTGTGAACTTACGATTTTCAACCCTTTCTCCCTCTCCCCCATGCGATAACCTGAGGTATAGAATATATATATATATATATATATATATATATATATATATATATATATATATATATATATATATATATATATATATATATGTGTGTTTTTTAAGCATTTTAGTATGTAGGAATATAAAACAATGTTCGATGATGACGTAATTCCCGATTATGCTAAATTTTTCTTTTTCATCAATTAATTATTTAACAATAACAAAAGTAAATAAGTTTTGATTTATAAATAAACCATAAAAATACAGAACAGTATTTTCCCCCAGAACCCACTTTTGACTGTTTTTTGTAATCCGCCGTATTTGAGAGAACCGCTGGCCCCACAGGTACCATTTTGGTCTCAAATAATGTATTTCAGGAGATATTTCACAAAATAAGTGACCATATCGAAAAAACATCAATTTTTGGGGAAAAAATTGCCTCTTTTCGAAGATAATGTCCCTGTATCTTGGGAACCAATTGCTATATAGAGCTCACCCTGATCTCAAATTGTATTAAAATTTGTTTACTTTAAAAGTATGTGGAGTAGCTATACCAATAACATATAACTTAACTGACATATTGAGCAAAAATTGAAAAAAGTCTGAAAATTTTAGCATTAACGACGACTTTTTCCCGACTTATTCCCGAACGTTTCCCGACCACACGAAATTCCCGACATATTCCCGAAATTCCCGAATTTCCCGACTAGTAGACACCCTGAATAAAATTCATAGGTGTTAATTTATGATTTATGTTTATCACCTGAAATCACGACTAATAGGAATATGAAAAAGGAAAGACAAGCAGCTAGCTGATTGTAGATTCCAAACACACAACACTTACGTGACACATGCTCTACACTTCCAACACACTCCATGGCTATTACCAGAACTATTTGAACTTATGGACTATTGACATTAAGAGAATCGAACCAATCATCGAAATCTTTCCGCGTTCCATTACTCTAATCTAAAATCTTTCTTAAAAAAACGTAATACACTTTGTTAGGTCACGAATGAAGTAATTCACAATGACTTGGATAACATTTTTGCAAATGATTTGGCAAAAAAAAAAAAAAAAGAAATCTGCCTTTTCACAACAGATTGCAATGCCTCTGAAACCCTTAAATAAGGTGCCTTTCGTTAATATTAACCCAGACAATGGGTGCTGGATACACAGATTTCGGAACATTATTGATAGACTTTTTAAAAATGATGAGTTGAAACCGAATACAGCAGTCAAAAGATGCTATAAATAGCAACAGTGGTTCTTGATTTTTTAACGAATAACATCAGTTCTTAAACCTGGTGAATAACTATAAAATTCATTATATTAGTAGCAGAAAGTATTTTTCGTGGTTTTCCTTTTCTTCCCTCTAATCTCATAAGAACATGAAATGCCAGAAAAGTCTCAAATTAATATAATGAATACTCATATTGTATAAAGGGATTTGTAATTAACACACAAATACTTCAAGTTGAAAAGCGTATAAATGATTATTCTTCAAGGAACAACTTCACTATTCATTTAAATGAAAACAAGCATAAATTAAAAAAAAAAAATTGTCTAAAATTAAATATTTACAAAATCAGAAATAATAAAACCGTTCAAAACCAATTTAGATTTTGTATAAATGACCAGATAAATATTTCAAACACTCCCATTTTAAATTTCTTTTCAGCATGAACAAAAAAACTGACCAATCATAGGAAAACCTAAAGAACTAGCCCATTTACCTGACTGATAAAAGTAGGGATCAAAGTGTATCTACCTACCTAGCTCCACCTTTCGTCTCTTTACCCTCAGTTTACTCTCTTTATTAAAAGGTCCTGATCTATTTAAGAAGATTTTTTGCATTTTGCATCCTCAGGTGAATATTAACATGTTTTATTTCTTGTCTTACATTTTTAAAATTTAACATATATAATCTATGTAGCAAAGTGTTAATGTTTAAAGTTTTGTGTATGTTTTTAGAACTGATGATGGATGTTTAACATAACACTAATAGTCCAGCCAATGAGTGTTAAAATGAAGGATGCAGTGTGAATGAAATAGGCGATAATTTTTTAGTTCCTAGCTTCGTTAGGAGTAGTTAGAAGGTGAACATACGAAAAGTCCCATACCGTGGAGGGGATGGGAAAAGGACCCATTTTTGGATTTTTCGATATCTCGAAAACAGTGAACACTAGATAAATATGCTATGTATCAAAATTAAAGCTTCTTAAATTTCCTATAATATTTACTATACATAGTTGTCGAACGTTTAATGTTTTCTAGATATACGTAATTAAAAATCGATAATTTTCGAGAGAGAAAAAAAAATTTACGTCTTTATGTCAAACGTTTGCTTCAGGTCATGCCTATCGATGGTCACTATCGATAGTGCCGACTATCGATAGATCTTTTTTACTAGTTTCAAGTTTTGAAACTCTCGGAATTATGCTGATCTGCCTCTGTCCAGTGTCGAGTTTTTTTGAAGTTGAATTCGGAATTCCTAGAGCCCAAGGGTTCTCTCAAAGATTGAGCCAAAGGAAAGCAGAAATGCTAATTTCTCTTTCGGGAAATATGTGTCTCAAGGAGCACACTTGACTCTTGAAATTAACTACTTCGTTATTTTTCTTTTCTGACGATTTGATTAGTTCATTATTACTGTAACCATGTAAATTGTAAATACCTTTTTTAAAATTCAAATAAATTAGTTTTTTTCTCTCATCTTTATGATATAATCTTATAATTTATAATCTTAGTTAAAATTCTTTATTGAATAACTTTTGAAAAAAAAGAAGAAACTATCGAAAATCTATCGATAGCAATTGATAGTTCTCAACCGATAGTATCGGCCTATCGATAGTGCTAACTATCGACTATCGCCCAACCCTAGCTTCATGTGCCAAAAACGTATATATGAAATTAAAGCAAATTTAATGTTTGACAACCTTGATTCTGACATTTTTTTCTGAGAAAATTGTTGGAAGTGGAAGGCACTGGTACAAAAAGTGGGGTTAAAAAAAATGCTTGTTTCGAAAATTATCGTTTTCAGTAATGTATATCTCGAAAACCGTTGGAAGTATGGCATGGGTATGAAATCAACTTTAAAGGAAATTTAATTAGCTTCAATTCGTATTTGATATATAATTTTCTTGAGTTTATAATCGAAAAACTAAAAAATGAGATCTTCTCCCCCCCCCCCCCCCCCCCCCCCCCCCAACGTAAGCTCTCCCGAGGAGTGGGGACTTTAAGTATGCTTATCTTCTAACTACTCCTAACGAAGGTATGAAGTCAAAAATAATCGCATATTTCATGAACTCTACAATATGTTTATTGATTGGACTATAATAATTCATATAGAAGTTCATCAATCCTAACTGTATTGATCCTTCTTTACCATTATGCGTACATCGAGTAAAAAAAAAAACTATGTACAATCCGCAATGTTCCCGATAAACTACCATTTGCATGGGTTCAATTTCCCAAAATGCTGGGTAAAATTTAAAAAGATAGGCTTACGACGTTTTAAAAAATAAAATCAATTACGGATAGTTTTATGCAACATTAAAGTACCATTATTTATTTTATTGGAATGAAATAATGACAGTTCCATGGCTCATTTATACCGCGTATCAAGCAGTCTTTTAAATTCGAAGCTTGATACTCAATAAAACAGTTGTTTTTTTTAACATAATGAAGCGTAGAATTCCAAAAGTCCAATTTCTAGATTTTTTAAAAAAATAATATTTCTACATGCTTATCTTTAAGAGGAAGGGTTTCTCCTAAAAGTAGTTAAATCACATTAAAACATTTAAAAAAGTTCATAAAAAAATAAGGCTTTTTCCAAGTCCAGAGAGACTTTTAACTTTATCGATCAGCTGTGATAAATTTTTAAAAATGGACTTGAATTTTTTGAATGGATATTATCAAGGATGCAGTCAAAGAGAAACACCACGTCGAAGTAGAAATACTTTAATACGTGCTAACGTTTCGACCTGCTTTGAGCAGTCATCGTTCGTCTCCTCTTCAGAGTGATTCGGTGGCCCTGAAGAAGACCTGCAAAGCATGCCGAAACTTAGGCATGCTTTAAAGTATTTATACTTAGACGTGTTGTTTATCTTTGTCTGCATCCCTGATTATCTTCTTCTCCATTCATTTTAACAGTCAACTATACTTTTATTTTGATTTTTTTTTAATTCTACGCCTCATATATTATACATTCCCACGAGATAAAAGATTAGCTCATTATTGCATTATTGTCGAGATCAGTCGAATCGAGATCAGTGAGACTTTAGAGAGGAAAAAAAAACAGGAATGCCGGTTTTAAATAGGTGGATTTCAACAAGCGGAAATTTTAAACGCCCACGGATTGAAATTGCAATCAATATTTATAAACCCAATTTCGGGAATGTTGTGAAATATCGGAAAGGCAGAGGCTAAAAGTTATCCAATGTAATTCTTGTTAGCAATGTGCGAGTAGAGAGCTAATTAAGAAGGCCGCTACGGTCAGCTGGCTGTGGCACAACTGCCCCGCTCACCCTTGCACTGATAACGGTTACGCCACCGCCTCACAGATCGCCGAGGACAGGTGTTCTTATGCAATTATCGGATTCCTTTTCTTTCCCGAATCACCTGCTTCCTATACAACACCTTTGCCGAGCCTTCATCACCATCCCGTCATCTTCAGGGTCATGAATCTGTTACCGTTATTCACAGAAACAGATCCCGTCCAACTTTTATTAGTCCACTCATTGTTATAACTGTTTTATATATATATATATATATATATATATATATATATATATATATATATATATGTATATATATATTGCTTTGTACATGTATTTTATGATGTGGTTATATTGATATCAGATGTGTACGTCGATTGTTAGTTAATGCAGTCATTAAATTAAGTTTTTGTGTATGTATCAAAGAGCGCTTATTACAAATATTAACACTATAGATCGAAATTATTTAAGGTTTTTCTAGCGTAGATATAAAGGCTATTAGTCCAGTCAATAAACATATTGTAGAGTGCATGGAATATGCGATAAATTTTGACTTCATAGCTTCGTTTGGAATAGTTAGAAGGTAAACATACTAAAAGTCCCCGCCGCTGGGGGGTGAGCTAACAGTGGGGGGAGGGGAGAAGTTCCATTTTTTTAGTTTTACGATAATATATCGAAAACTGTTGACTCTAGAAAAATATGTTTAAATAAATATAAAAGCTAATTAAATTTACTATAAAGTTGACTATATATAAATTTGTCGTAATTCTAACCGCTTACGAGATATACGTTACTGAAAATTGGTGATTTTGAAAAGTCAAAAAATAAATGTCACCTCACTTTTTGTCAAACTTTTGCTTCTATTGCGTTCCACAATCGTTTCTCAGAAAAAACGTCAGAATCAAAATTGTAGAGCATTAAATATACTTTAATTTCATATATACGTTTCTGGTATTTGCTTCAAACGTTTAACAAAAAGTGAGGTAAACATTTTTTTCATTTCTGAAATTGTCGATTTTTAATAACGTATATCTCGTAAACGGTTAGAATTACGACTAATTTATACATAATAAATTTTATAGTAAATTTAATTAGCTTATATGTTTATTTTAAACATATCTTTCTAGAGTCAACAGTTTTCGAGATATTATCGTAAAACCAAAAAAAATGGAACTTCTCGACCTCCCCCCCCCAGCGGCGGGAACTTTTAGTATGTTTACCTTCCAACTATTCCTAACGAAGCTATGAAGTCAAAAATTATCGCATATTTCATGCACTCGTTTTTTTTTTTATTTTTTTTTTTAATACTCAGATACAGAGTTTCGTAAATCTCTTTTGTAAATAATCTTCATGAATTCACAAACATCAGTGAGGAGTACGCGACTACTACAGTATTATTTTATTTCTAGAAGTCAACATGGTTTCACTGGAGCATTAATATTCATGGAAGAATTAATATATAAAAAAAGTAAAAGTTAAGCAGTTCAATATTCCACAAGCAACTGCCTGGAGATACCTGCATGAAATGGGGAAAATAAAAACTGGATAAATAGGTCCCTTACAAGTTATCAAAGGCGAATAATAGGCCACATACTGAAAAGTTAACTAGGGATAAATTAATGGAAATTAGATGGGAAACATTGCCCTGCCCACCATATTCTCCCGACCTTTCAGCCACTAATTATCACCTTTTCAGATCTCTGGATAATTGTCTCCAACAGAAATCTTTTGATAACCAGTAAAAACTAGAATTGCTAATTAAATCAGTTTTTTGCCAGCAAAGATCAATACTTTTTTTTTTAATTATATTTTTATTAAATTTAACCTTGTTCATATCAAAATAGAATTTAAGCCACAGAAAAAAACATATCTGATAAGAGATGTCAATATTCCTCCTAATATGCTAATTATAATATTCCTCCTAATATGCTAATTATAATATTCCTCCTAATATGCTAATTATAATATTCCTCCTAATATGCTAATTATAATATTTCACTGAAAATTAAAATAAATGTTTACTTATACGGGGAATTCCACTGAGCCCTGTTGAACAGATCCGCTAACTTGGAATCCTCATACAAGACAACAACGACAGAAAACTGCTCATAGTTCTTCTATTCCTCAACATTTATTAGACAAACTTTCAAACCTTCCGATTTACTACAAAAGACTCATTTACATGATAGTTATCAGATCTATTAGGACATATAGAGTTGATCTTTGGGGCTCAACTAAACCTCCCAATTCTTCCCGTATCGAATCCTTACACTCCAAAATCTTTAATGATCCATACTCTGTAACAAATAAAGTTATCCATAAAGTTTTTAATGTCCCATATATTGATGATTTAGCCCAAACCAGACACCTATCCTTTCATAGTAAAAACTTCATAAACACATAAATCCACTAGTATCTTAACTTGCTTCGCATTCTATTTCCGATAACACTCCGAGGCGTCTAAAAAAACAAAAAAAAAAACAAACAATCTACTTCACTGTTCCTCCTATTGCCTTTCAGTTATGATATATTTAATATAAACTTCTTTTTTTTTATTAGAAATTATACTTCAATGTTTAATAATATATTTAAATGAAAATTGACTATATATTTAATTTTATTTAAAAAATCAACGAAACCATACATTTTTTACTAGGCACAAAACAATTTCGAAATTCCTAAAATTTCAATAGTCTACAGGTTATTTTTTTTAAATATATAAACATACAAAAAATAACCTGCTAGTCTAAGTGCTGTCTTGAGAAATGCCTATTGAACACACTTAAAACATTTTAGAAAATTTTAAATAGAATGTTACTTGAACAGACAATAGTTATTGTAGTATCCCAAACCAGATACCTATCGTTTCATAGTAAACTACATAATCACATAAATTCTATTCCCGATAACACTCCGATACGTCTGAAAAGAAGATGGCCTCGAGACCTTCCAATATAGAACTTTTATTAAAGTCCCACCAATGGCTGGTTGTTTTATAAGTTGTCATGTTACTGTATTCACTAACCCACACTTTTACTAGATCTATATGTGATATAAAGTTAAAAAAATCCAATAAAAATATAAAAAAGAAAGAAAAGACTTATAAGGGGAGAGATAATCAGTAACCGATTTATTTTACGATCCGGTAAAATGGTAAAATAAATCGGTTACTAAGATCATTTCATTACACATCCACACCTGCTGATTTTATGATCAATAAGGATCAAACTCTTACAGCGGTTAAAATTTAATAATTTAATAAAGAAGTTTATAGTACATTTATATCCGTAGTAAGGACTAGTATTCTGACCTAATCGAGAAACTAGGTCAAAAAAACATTAGGAACACGAAGCAAAGTCTTTAGGAAGAAAATACAGACGATAAAATGTCTCGTAAATGCAATGACTGAATTATATAAAGACCTTTCCACAGGTTGCAACGTGAACTGGGGCTCGCTCCGGCCTGTACTCTGTCTGCCCTTCCATCATTAGTCAGCTCTATACACGTGAGCAGGCTAACATCATGACCCAAATAAATAGAAGTCAAGACGAATTTGAATAATTACATTACTAAGAATTTATGCAAATTTACTGACAGTTAAAAAATTCCACCCAATGTTTTCTTGCACTTTATTGGATAAACGTTTTATTTTTCTATAGGTGTTAACGCCCACACATTCTTATACTAGAGCATATGAAAATATTATGGAATGGAACGAAATAGTCTTTTATTTATGCAAAAGAAATTGTATACATGTGTAATGTGTAATGACAGACGTGGTGGCGGCGCATGCGCTTAGTCGTGTAAGGAACAGAGAGTGTTTTGTTAGAAGAGAGTTAAAAAACAGGTGTAAAAGAAAACTATAGATACCAGTGAGCCAATGACGATATATAGTTACTGTTTGAACAAAAACGCTAATTAAGTGTGGAAGAAGGAATGACACTGGAGTGAGTTTGTGCTATCTCTCCTTCTGTACATCTGCATCTGTTTAAGTATGTTAAATATAACAATTTTATGTGCAAATAAGTGAATTATTTAGATATAGATATTCAAACAATTAATTTGGGATAACCATTAAATTAGATACCATTACAATCAAGGTTTATATTGGTAAAATGTTTTCTAATGAACTATTAAATATTTAAATTCGGGGTTACCTGTGGTGTAGTGGTTAGCATAGCAACCTACTAAACCCAAGATCGCGGGTCCTCAGCCCGGCAGATGACCTTAGAATTTTTTAAAGGGAGTAAAAAATCCTTAGCTATGCCGTCCTTCGGAAGGGACGTAAAATGGGGGTCCCGAGCCTGTGCGATGTCAGGAACTCGTTAAAGATCCCTATCCTAATTATACCTGGATAGGCAAAATTTAGGACTCCCACCGTAGCATCGTCCGATTAGCCATAGCAGCATAAAGTGACGTTAAACGAAATAAACAAACAAACTATATTTAAATTCTTTAAATATTAAATAACCACCAAATGTTTAATTTAGATTAATTAATAAAACTATTTGTATACACACTCTTTATTCAATGATGATAATGGTTTTGTCAGAGTAATTGTAAATTTGTTATATACATATATATCAACTATTCGAATAGATATATACATTGAGGAATAAGATTAAACAAATTAATATTCAATATATAAACAGAAGAAAATAAAAATATTGACTGATGTTAAAAGCTTTTGTTCTATAAATATAAAATCATATATATTTTTTTCTTTTCTTCCTTTATTTCATGCATAGGCATTCCCTTTCGGGAGTAATATTCAGCACTTCCCGGGGTGACTGGCCCTATTGGGAGGTAAAGGAGATGATAAAAACTAAAATGAAAAAAAAATATTAGTTAAATGAAATTAATTAGTATTTTTTTCAAAATGCATTTCGTATTTCTCCTTGACTGGGGAAAACAATGGACATGGATAAGTCTATTTATAAACTACTGATTTTTCTAATTCGCATTTTAGAATTAAAATGATATAATTACTTAAAATAATTTAAAATTAATGATTATTGGAAATGAAAAAAGTTGAGAGAAAATAGGTTTCAAACATAACTTTTTTTTAATTCAGCCCAATATAGCTCCAAAACGGTAGGCCCTAACGTCAAATAAAGGATTTTCTGCAAAAATGAGGTAGCTTTACTTAAAAAATAAAAGAGTAGTTCAAAAATTGAACAAACTTGCTACAAACAAACGTGAGAAGCAGTGATATCTTATGATTATCTTACATGATAACTAATAATTAGATTGATGAATTAATTGCCACTTCTATTGGCATTATTTTATTAGAATACTAGTTTCGAATGCTGAACATTCATCTTCAGTTCTAAAACACAATTTTTATTGTGTTTTTTTTGTGTTTTTTTTATGTTGTAGAACTGAAGATGAATATTTAGCTTTCGAAACTAGTATTTTAATAAAATAATCCCACTAGAAGTGGCAATAAATTCATCAATCCTAATTGAATTGATCCTTCTATACCATCATGCGTACCTCAAGTGACTAATAATTGGAGCTAAGTCGTCTAACGAAACAAAAATATATTAATGTTTGTCTTATTAAAATATTGTACCTGAGCACCAATTTCCGACTGGAGCTAACTCCTTTATCCAGCAAACCCTTCAAAAGCTTTAACAAAAAATATTAAATTTCTGATCATGAAACTGTCGACAAATTTTCGATCCGTGATGCTTGGAGCTTTTGCAATATAGCTAGAGCTTGATACATTACATTTTTGAGTTTCAAAAAAAAGCCCCCCAAAAAAAAATGAAGACCCCAGACAAAAGACATGTGTATACCAAAAAGATGTATAGAACAATGAAAACGAATAAAGATTCGATTCAGGTCTTATCGATTTCAATACATCCGTACACATGTATATAATTATTCATTATTACATCAGCATTCGAGATCAGCGACCATAAAGTTTTAATTCATTGCATCGTGCCATATCCAGTCATGTATAACTTATTTAATAGTTTTGACAGATGGATATTGCATTATTATTAACCTTACTCTATTCCTATTTCTCGGTTTATTTCGGGCTTCTTTTACGATTTTATCTTGACCAACTGACTCGTTGACGACAGTGGACGGCCATTTGAGTAGATAGCGCCACAATCCTAGATGTCAGTTGATGGATATATTTCTTCCAGAATACATAAACCAGGTCTGGGGTTCTCATGAAAAGCTAGTAATCCATTTATTGGGTTGTTTCACATGAAATGTCCGATTTTATAATATTTGAAATACATAGAGGATTTTGCGAGTCTCTGTTGTTGAAAAAGCTCGATACATGGGTACCTCACGATCTCACTGAGCGACAGCAATTGAAACGTCTTGAGACCTGCGTTTCGTTGCTTGCTAGGCAAAAAACCGACCCTTTCCTTGGAAGAATAATAACTTGCGACGAAAAATGGATTGCTTATGGCAATCAGCGTCGGTCAGGGCAGTGGTTAGACATCGACGAAAGCCCAGGACAAATGCCAAAACCAAATTTGCACCCGAAAAAATTGATGGTTACAGTATGGTGGTCCATGGCTGGAATCATACATTATTCCTTTTTGCCTAGAGGTGAGACCATTACCTCTACAACCTATTGCAATGAAATTGGCCAAATGCACGAAAAATTATTGAAAAAACAACCTGGATTGGTAAATCGGAAGGGCCCTATGATCCTACACGACAACGCTAGACCCCTCGTTTCAAAACTTACTATGCATAAATTGAAAGAGCTGGGGTACGAAGCTCTTCCGCACCCACCATATTCTCCCGACTTGTCTCCAACAGATTATCACCTTTTCAGGAATTTAGGCAACATCTGCAGAGGAAAAATTTTTTCAAATGATGCTGAAATCAAAAGTGCGTTTTCAGATTTTGTTTTACTTCAAAGCTCAGAGTTTTTCAAATCTGGGATAAAAAAGTTGTTGTCACGTTGGGAAAAATGTGTAGAAAAAGTAGGTAAATACTTCGAATATAATTATATTGTTTTCATATTGTATTTTTACTAAAATCCCTATACCTTGAAAACGGACATTTCATGTGAAACAACCCAATAACTTATTGACATTCCACTGATGTTTGCCGTTTCGAAGTCCTCGTTAGCTTTTCTTGGATCTATCGAGCAAGGATATTTTATGTGACAAAATATTTTATAGGTCCGAATAAAAAGCATAATGTAGGCCCTAGCGACAAATGTTAAGTCACAAAAAATATCTTCCATTAAAATCCTAATCAGGAAACTGCCGTCGAATTTTCGATTCGAGCAACACCAAAAAAAATTAACAGTATTGCATTAGAGGGACATATCCCTGAAGAATTTATTCAAAATTACATTAAGCCTATACCCTTAGGTTTAATTTGAATTCAAGACGTAACTCAACGGGAGCTGAACTTGAAGTTCAATATAACTTAATTTGAAGCCTCTTAAATAATTGAACTAATTTCTATTCATTCTTACACTCATATTTCGTCTACTTGGAGGTAAAAGTGCAATTTTTTCTAAATTCGAGGAAAAACTCATTGTGTGTTGATATTATCATTTCCCATAAGTATAAAAAGTCAGCAAGTGAATATAACTGCTATACAGGGTGTTGGGAAGATCGTTGGCCAAAGAAATATCTCGGGTAGGGAGGTTCATTTTGAACCTATTCAAGGCCACTTACCTATACAAAGTCTTAAGGTTTCTTTTTTATAATTCTTTTTTTTTTTTAATGACCAAAACCAAACATTTATTACTTATAACTTCGTTTTTACTGATATATCAGCGCCATTTATTTGGCTGTAATTACTATTACATTGTCCATGTAAAATAAAAAAGATTTGATGCAAAAAACAAATACAAAAAAACAAACAAAAAAAAAAAACGGGTGATCGTTACGCAGCACATCTAGTATATTTTTGTACCCAAACACTTATGCCTTAAAACTTCGTTGTTTACAGATATATCAACGCCATTTTTTTTTTTCCGGTGTGATTACTGATACATTGTCCATGTAAAATAGAAAAGATTAGATGCAAAAAACAAATACAAAAAAACAAAAAAAAAAAAAAAACGGGTGATCGTTAAATTTTGTTAAAGGCAATAAAAAAAAATTAATAACTTCAAGTTTAGGTTCAAAAAAAAAAAAAAAAAAAAAAAAAAAAAAAAAGTAAGCGCAACAGTAAAATTCAAATTATTTGAAAAACTTCTCTAGTTAATACTCTTTAAAAAAAATACCATTTGCAGGCAGGCACGCACATCAGTATATTTTTTAACCAACGCCATTTTTTTTTTTTTTTTTTCCGGTGTGATTACTAATACATTGTCCATGTAAAATAGAAAAGATTAGATGCAAAAAAAAAACAAATACAAAAATATACTAGATGTGCTGCGTGCCTGCCTGCAAATGGTATTTTTTTTTAAAGAGTATTAACTAGAGAAGTTTTTCAAATAATTTGAATTTTACTGTTGCGCTTACTTTTTTTTTTTTTTTTTTTTTTTTTTTTTTTTTTTTTTTTTTTTTTTTTTTTTTTTTTTTTTTTTTTTTTTTTTTAACCTAAACTTGAAGTTTTAATTTTTTTTTATTGCCTTTAACAAAATTTAACGATCACCCGTGTTTTTTTTTTGTTTTTTTTTTTTTGTATTTGTTTTTTGCATCTAATCTTTTCTATTTTACATGGACAATGTATCAGTAATCACACCGGAAAAAAAAAATGGCGTTGATATATCTGTAAACAACGAAGTTTTAAGGTATAAATGTTTGGGTTTGGCCATTTTTTCAAACAATTCATAAAAAAAGGCTTTGTATAAAGGTAAGTGACCTCAAATAGGTTTAAAATGAACCTTCCTACATTACCTATATGCACATTAGAGAATGAGAAAATTCACTATATAACTATCTGAGAAATGTTTACTGAACATATTCCTGTTTGTTTTTTTTTGCTCTCCTAAAACAATTTGAGTATGTTATTTAATGACATTTACCTCCAAGCACACGATATTAGTATAATGTTACGTATTATGGAAAATAAAACATAACTATAATAAAAAAACTCATATTAAAAAAATAAATAAAAAAATTCCAGTTCCAGACTGACTACAGACTCCCTTCTCTATATGTCAAACGAAACGACACATACGAACTGCGCTTTCTGACAGTTACTAAAAGCCATATTTATAAAAGGTACAGACATTTTCATAGCAAATTACATGAAAACTCTAAAGAATGGTATACCCAAAATCTCTAATCCCTATTAAATTCCTAATGTCTTTGAAGGTTCTAAAAATAAGGTGTTATTAACAGTCTAATATAGAAGTTATTAATGTGTTTTCAGTTTTGTTATAATCCTCATTTTCTTAATATTTTATAATAAAGATATATATTTATATGTAGAGAAGTTATTTTTTTATTCATACTTATTATTGTAGTGACAATAAATGAATTTGCTCATATTGTGATAATACAGGCCTAATAGGCGTGTGGGAGACTAGGCACTCCACAGTACCTCCTCCTGGCATGGATTAAAAAAAGATTTCTTATCCAGCTTCTTTTAAGCCTTCTGAGAGTATTCCCAGGTATGTCAGTCGTGAAATCGTCTATAAAGGTTATGTATGTTCCTTTACTTGAGCACTTGTAAATCAGAGGGAAGGAAGTAGTTTGAAATGTACCAAGTTGATGTCGTGATTAGTCTGATTATTTTGGATTGAAATATTTGTATTTTTTTTAAGGTGAGTATTTTTTGCAGTCTCGTATATTTGTGTGGCGTAAAATAGAAAGTTAACGTCGAAAATAGTTAATCAGAAAAAAAAACAACAAAATATTATATTATACATCAAGTATAAAATGGGATATCTATACAAATAGAAACAATATAATTTTAAAAAATATGAAGATATTACAAAGATACGTCTATAAAATAAACTTCATAACGAATTTAAATTATGTATGTTTATATGCTTATATATAATAGGATATCTCGTTATTTCTGGGTGTGTGCCAGTCAAAAATAAAAGTTGACAGGTGTTATGACAGGAAAGTGATAAATTAAAATGGACTGAAACGTTAACAGTGTAACTTATACATCAAATCCTATAAAAGTCAATATAACATAGAGATCTTAAAATATCCCTGATTAGCCACACTGCCGTGGTGGGCGACACAGATGTTTCTATTTATACCTAAAGAATGATAAAAGTTGATATATAAAATACTGGTTCGTCACGCCACGTCATTCTTCCACAGTTTTTTTTTTTTTATATTCCATCAAACAGACATAAGAGCAGAAACAGAGCAACAATCAAAGCTTAAAATTTTATCGCTCTAATAAATTTAATTTTTTTTTAAAATTGTATCTCTTCATGCGATATTTCGGGACTATATTGTTCTCATAATGATGTCCTTCATCTTAGTAGGAATGTCCTAGTATTTATCACACTTGCTAGTTTTCAGTTGGATTTCTGAATTTCCTTCATCACCATGATAGTTTCAGGAACGTGAGTTATCTTGATATCTTTATAAAACCCCATTCTTCCACTATAGATATTTTCCAGTATCGACTCGATATGTTAACATGGATACATTTCTTGACTGTTACTATTAAATGTTTATAATCGTTCTAGAGGGTCAGTCAGTAAATAAAAACAACTATTTTGGCGACGTTTCAAGACTATATTGTTCTCATTATCATGCCCTGCATCTCAAGAACCTTACTAAACATTTATTAGTAACAGCCAAGAAATATATCCATATTAACATATCGAGTCAATACTGGAAAATATCTACATATAGTGGAACAATTGGATTTTATGAAGAAATCAAGACAACCCACTGTCCTGAAGCTATCACAGTGATGAAGGAACTTCAGAAATCCAACAGACAACTAGCAAGTGAGAAGAATACTAGGGCAATCCTACTAAGATGCAGGGCATGATTTTGAGAACAATATAGTCTCGAAACGTCACCAAAATAGTTGTTTTTATTTATTGACTGAACCTCAAGAACCTTACTAAACATTTAATAGTAACAGTCAAGAAAATTATCCTCTCTCTCTCTCTCTCTCTCTCTATATATATATATATATATATATATATATATATATATATATATATATATATATATATACTATATACGAACATAGGTGGAAGAAGCAGACCGCAACGAGTTAAAGAGCATTGCGGTTAACCATCTTTACAGTTAGACTAACAATGTCGATGCAGTTATGCGGGTTGTGAATACAAACTGACAGCTTAGTAGCTGGGCAAAAACTACATTTATTCATAAATAATTACATAATTTTCATAAAGCACAAATAATAAATCATTTTTTTTCACTTTTACAGTTTAAGTTATCGATTATTATATCGTCTTGATTTTCTAATAATTATTATTTCCACTTTATTGAGAGGCGGTAGCACAGCGGGTAAGGCACTAGACTGCCAAGATCCCTCTATTTCAGCCGTTGATCGACTTGAAGGTTGAGAGACTCTTGGACACACCCAGCTACTATATTGTGGGTACTCTTAATAAAGGAAAACTTTAGGCGGTTGAGTGTTATTTCTGCCAAATCTCCTCCTTTCACAACCGTTAACTAAGTAACAGTACATCTATACTTAGCTACTGGACTCAATGCACTTCATGGGTTATAGCAGTACAGGTTTTTGTTTTATTTTTTCAA
The DNA here is from genome assembly GCA_003667255.2 of Euschistus heros. Classification (NCBI taxonomy): domain Eukaryota; kingdom Metazoa; phylum Arthropoda; class Insecta; order Hemiptera; family Pentatomidae; genus Euschistus; species Euschistus heros. Next base: position 197,015 of record RCWM02000654.1, on the reverse strand, counting down.
TGCTGATTTCTTTGGGTACGGAACTGCTTGTACTGATGCGTAATCATTCATATACTCTATTAACATGCCAGGTCGTCCGGGGAACGCTATTACATTTTTTAGAAATGTTTCAAACCCGGAATATAAACCGCAGAAGCACCCAATAAATCAACAAATTATGAGGTACTATTTTAATATAATAAATTTCTTATAATTTGTTACAGGCGTCATACCAAGGAAAAAGACATGGAACCTCAAAAGGCAAGAAACATACGCTTTAGCCAATAGCATAGACTGATAAAAAGGATATCTCACCTCTCATATATACGGCCATCAATAAGCCTACTTGGACCTATGGACTTGAAATATGAGGGACAGAAATGAAATGGAACATTAAACATGTTCAATCCTTCCAATACTAGGAGCTTATACAAAATTAATAAACCATCTTATGTTTCTAACAAAACCCTGAATAATGACCACAATATATTATTCATCCTCGACTTAGTACATATTAAATTAAAAACATTCAACCTATACCCAGTTTACAGGAAATGATCAAGAACTCAATCTGTTGTTGGCATGAATACAGTTTTGTTCAGGAAATGACATCTTATAAAATCCCGAACGGACCAAAATACAAACCAGCTTCACGTTGAGAATCCATGATGAGCAGCTGCCTTTATTATGGTGCGTGTCCGGAATTGAAAAGGGAAAGAAACAGACTTTTTTTTTAAATCACCTCATAGATTACGAGGATGCCTAAAAACGTGTAAATAAACAAAGCCTGTGCGGTTCAAAGTGCATTAGGTACATAGTATATTTCAAAAATACATTCTATAAACTTTAAAATTAAATGCATAAATGTTTATAGAAGCTAGATAACAAAGCATGATATTTGAACCAAGCGAAGAAATAAGGTGTTATGTAAAAGGTACAAACTCTATTCCAAAAATTTAATTTATGAAGTGTATTGTGCTGTGATCTTTAATAGCTACCCACAATGTTAAAAGAAGCACGCTAATAAAATTAACTAATTAGTGAACTAATTAAATAAACGAAGAAACATTGAAAAAAAACAACAACAAACAATTAGAGTAGATTATAATGATACAACACTTATATTTTAATGATAATTGACTTCTTGATTATAATAATTATGAAACAGGAAATGTCACCTTTTAAATTAAAAAAATATATATATAGAAAGTTAAATCTATCAATACATTCAAACAATTGCATTACAAGAAAAAATAAAATTTTAAAATATATATAAAATAGTCCTCAAGAAGGTCGGCCCGAACAAGGCTTGTCTTCATGTGTCTCGTCAGATTCTTTCACAAACTTTCACAAAGCAAAATTAAGCTTTGAGTATCTTTTCAAAACATGGCACATATTTTTCTACAAGCCTTAGTAGGTTTTAACCAAGTCTGTATCCAAAGAGCGTGATCTATTAATTACGAAAAATCATTCGGCTTTTGAACGCTTCAATAATCAGAATAAAAATGAATCCTTCTTTTCATGAAATCGATATATATATATTTGTATTTACATGTGTAAAAAGAGTTTTGAATTTCATTTTAAAACCAACTTCACTGATTCTAAAACATAACTCTACATTTGCATGCAAACTGTTAATGAACAGACAGGACCATTTACTAACGATTTTACGAAAAATTACAAAGACATCCCAACACACTCGAAAAAACTCGAATAAGCACAAAAACTCGAAAAAACATAAATAAGCAAGCCGTGGCGCAATTCCTACTCGGCGGGTGCGGCTCGTCTCTCCTTGGGGGTGCGCCTCTGTTCGTAGCACCCTTCCTGACCCTAATCTTCTGTGAAAATATACCTCTATATATATATATATATATAACTACACAGGCATTGATGACCCTAGGGTTTTATGCCTATAAACCCCAACAAACAACAAACAACATGGCCGCAACTCACATTTCAGACAACATCCAGAGAACGCTAAAAAATAGCTGGATGAGGGATCTCCTGAGCTAAGATAGAAAAAAAAAAAAAAAATCAAGTTAGAAGGAGGTTTCATAGGGTTCTTCTACCCCTCATGCCTTTTACAACAGGTTATTCAGTATTTTATCAAATTCATATATTTACTATGAATTATTCATATTCATAATTCATATTATATTCCTGTATTTATGCACTTTGATATACAGATGTAAGTGGAGATTCAAAGTAAAAAAAATAAAAATAAAAAACAAAAAAATCAGATTTTTAGGGTAATAAAAAAACTGATATTTATCAATCGGTCAATTTATTCATTTATAGTTCAACGCTTAAAAATTAGTTGATTTAAATAGAAACGGCCATAATTGATTACAATTTTTATTTTAGAATCATCTTTACAGTTTTGTATTCCAGGAATAGCAACTTTTTTTATTTTTTTTTTTATTTAATAGGGGAAGGTGCTGTAACAGTGGACAATTTTCACTTATAAATTTTTCTAATTTTCGGTGGTTTATTTATCTGAGTGGTTATTGTACCATTAGATAAGAAATTTAAGGGGCTATCGAAGCCTGGTGTCTTTATTTTGAAAAGTAATTTTATTTTTACAGAAAATAATGTTTTGTAACTTACCGATTAGTGTCCATAGGTACCCCCCCTTTGTACCTATGGACACTAGTGGTTGTACCAATGGACATTCATTTCTTCATAGGTTTATAGGGATAATTGAAATGATATTTAGAGAAACACATCAGCAATAATTTATTATAAAATGTACTAAACAAAATAAAAGATTTAAACAAGAAAAGTCGATTTGATTATTGAACTAAAAGGCCGACTAAAAAGGTGACAACAATAATTTTAACTTATGAAAGTAAATAGAAACTTAACTTATTTTTAAACCTTTTAACAAAAATAAATCTTTTATGTACCTACAATTATTATTAACGAGTGTTACAGACTTTTTTTATGGAAAAATCGAATTATTAGAGATCGTATCCATGAAAAGATGTAGCAAAATGTAATTGTTTACATAATCTCCCAGTGTCAGTTATAAAAGATGGCGGTGGTACTTTTCTTTTAATATCTCTTATTTTAATTTCATAATCAGTAGCGATGTCCGGAAGGATAACTTTTGGGGTTTTATCATTTGATGAAATTTTCTTCAAGTAGCAAATGTTGAACGTGAACGACTCTACTTTTTCTTTTATCAATGCTATAATTGGAGCACAAAAAATAAACTGCTATTTTGGCAATAAATATATGTTTTTACACACAATTAGATGTAAGATATTTTTTGTTTCAAATAAGTTCATAAATACTTAACAAGTAAAATAAATTGTAGAGTTTTGCATTTTTTTTTTTTAAACACATCGTTACATACCGGCCTGTTTGTAAAAAGAAAACAAAGTATAAGATAAACAAAAGCCTGTAGCAACAGCTATAATTTTATTAACGAAGCGCCTCGAACTTTGCCGATGTCACCCGAATCCTAATGTAAGCAAAGATATGCTTGACCAACTTGTCGGACCATCTCTAGTTTTTAAGTATTCTTTACATAGTTAATTTGACTATTATACAGAAAATTACTTAAATTAAATAAATATTACCATATGCAACTCGTTCTATTGCAACACAAGTGCAGAAAGGGAATTCGTTACAAGATTATGTTTTTTAAAAAAACAAGATATTTCTAATCAGCTGACCAGTGCAAAATTATAACGAAATATAGGACTATTGCTCCATCCTAGCCTGTCACCTCAACGGAAAGTCCTTAATTCCATCGATGTCGCAACAGAAATGGTACCGTACCTTCCACCGCTCCAAATTAGACACATTTCTGGTTTTACCAAGTGCTCAAATGACCGCTTGTCTAGTGGGACCTTGGGGCACAGTCATTAATGGACAAATATTAGTGTCATAATCCTAGTCTTAATAATATACTTTTCTCTAGCTTATTCATATTTGTCAAGAATCTAGGTTACCTTTTCTAAAGTCCTTATAATTTTTTTTTATATTGAAAATAAATAAATAAAATGTATTATCGTATATAAGGAGATTAAGAAATATAAGGATAATTAGCAGTTATATCTTCATTTTTATTTTCTAAAAATTATTGTTATATAATAATTGGGCGACGTTTCATGGTATTGCCGTATTCTCAAACCCTGGAATGTTCTTTATTTGTTCTAGACAAATAATATTTTCTCAACTAAATAGTTTTATCAATGGTTATTAACATATATTTTTAATAGAATATTTGTATTATAAAAATAAAAAGATTTCAAAGTGTTACAACTATTGCATATCCAGATTCAATAGATATTAACCTCGGGAACTTCAAAAATAGAATTTTCTTTAAATGTTGTTTATTAGAGTTTTAGAGCGTAAAACGTCTAGTTCATCAACGCTCAGTAGGAATACAATTTAAATTTTTTTTTAAAATAATAATAAAATAACATTACTTTAATTAAGAGATATCTCTGGCAGGACCTGGACTGAGCCAAAGGCATGGAGACAAGCACCGGGAGTCCACAAGGGACGGCTAGGAGCATAGGAGACGTACCAATCCCACATTTGTTTTTTTTGTTTTTTTCATATCGATCGGTATAGATAAAAAACATGTTTAAACCCTAACTATAACGGTACAATCCATTGTTTAAATGTTACCAATTGGCAGTTGTATATAATAAAACGAATTTCTTGCAAATAATTGTAAGGTTAATTAGAACATGTTTTACCGGTGGCCTATTTGGTCAAAAGCTATACGTTTTAGGGGAACGCTAGGGCGTTATGCGTAGTTTGATGGTTTGATATTAGAGAGTAGGAGTAGTTAAGAGCTCAACTGTCGTTATAATAAATAACACCAACACTAGGTAAAGGGTTATAATGAGTGAGCTCCTTTTGACTTTGTTTCTCCTAAAACGAAATATAAAATTTTAATCTGGATTTGACCGATCTTGCTCGATCCCTCATTTTCTAGAGTTAGGTTTTTGGAAAAATAGTTACATTCTGACTTTGAAAAACGTTTATTTGAATAACATAGTCTATAAATGTCTCAAATTCGATATTGTAACTGAAATCCGATTTAAAATATTGAAATAAACCCTTTTGGTATTTGGAAATACTAGAAAATAGTTTTTTTTTGTTTTTTTTAAATTTTATTTTAACAATAATCATTAATTTAACTAGCATGAAATCTCAGAATAAACAATAAAACAAAAAAAGGAAAATCTCAAATGAAATTACTATTCTTAACTCACAGAAAATGAAGAATTGAATCGATTATCTAATATAATACAATAACAAAATTTTTAATAAATAAAACATATGAGGGTCGACTGTTACTAGGGCAACCCCTATAACATGTTTCATGTTATTCCTTCTTTAGCCGCCAGGTTCAAAGAGGCCAGACATTTTTGAAATTTGATCTTCGCCTGATTTTCAAAACTGCTCGTTCGTACAGAAAAGAATCGTAAAGAATAGAAACATGAGGACATACTTCAGTCAAATGTGAGTCTTTATTAATTTTTATAATAACGATTTAATATATAGATAAATATATGTTATATTTTGGTTCAGGTGATCTTTTAGAGATCGCATTTCATATAAGGTCCAAAATGTTAGCTAAAAAAAAAAAGGATGTTCTCCCACTGTCATCGTCCTCCTACCTAGAGTAACTATTCTCCGAAAATTAAGAGGCATGTGGAATCCGGCTGAGAGAAATAACACGTCGAATTCCGATCCATTGTACAACAATCGAGTTGAGCAAATCGAAACAGGTTTAAAACAACTGTTACAACTTTTATTGTTTTTGAATTTCACGTTCATCTACATACTAATACAAACAAAACTTTTTTTTTTTTTTGGAGAAGAAGATAGTCAGGGATGCAGTCAAAGTAACACCACGTCAAAGAAGAATTCTTCAATACGTGCCAACGTTTCGACCTGCGTTGCAGGTCTTCTTCAGGGCCACCGAACCACACTTGTGTCATCGTCCTTCTCCTCACAAGTGTGGTTCGGTGGCCCTGAAGAAGACCTGCAACGCAGGTCGAAACGTTGGCACGTATTAAAGAATTTTTTTTTTTTTGTTTCTAACGTAGGATGTTTAATAATTATAGCTCTATATTATTTCATTTTATTTTTTTATTATACCCTAAAAAGTATATCTGAGAATTGTGTAATTGATTTTAAAAATCACAAAATTTTAGTCCCTTGAGGTACGCATGATACTTGTATTGGAATTATTTTATTTGAAATCTATTTTTGAAATAACACATAAGTATTCACATAAGTATTCGAATTAGTAGAAAATAGCCTAAAATTAAATAGCTCATGGGCTGCAATAGTGGTACAACTCAAGAAATCATTTTTCGAGATATGTTTTCATGTGTTTTAAAGTTTTTATTGCTAAGGAAAATGCATAGGAAATGCATTAGTTTGCTTAAACGAAATTACCTTCAAGTTATGCCTTCTCTTGTTTAAGCAAACTGAAACATTCCCTATGCATTTTCCGCAGCAATGGAAACTTTAAACCCACTTGCAGGTGCCACTATTGCAGCCCATCTGTGAAATATTTATGAATCATTAGAAATAATAAGTTCGTTCAAATCCAATCCAAATTTTTATTGAATTGAACAAATAAACATTTTCAATAGTTCCATTTTAAATTTGTTCTGATAGGAACGGAAAAACTGAATTAGCCATAGGAAAACGCAAGGAAAAACCCTCCAAAAAAATTAACCTACCTGACCCTTCCCCTTCCACTCTCGATATATTTCAGAAACCCGTTTGATCCCCTAATGTGAGTACCAATATATTTGATATCTTGTTTTACATTTTTGAAAATTTTGTATGTTTTAGAATCGAAAATGAACGTTCAACATTCGAGAATAGTTTTCAAATAAAATTATTTCAATAGAAGTCGCAATTAATTCATCAATCTTAAACTTTTAGTTGCAAGGGTGAACAATAATTAAAACATATATCTATATTTAATGAGGATTTTTATAATTTCATTTTATTTTTGATGATTGAATTTTCTATAATTATTTTTTTTTTATCTTCTAATATAATGAATTTCGTGTGTACCAGTACTTGTATATATTGTATGAATGAATACCTCTTTAGCACTGTCACCTATTGTCCTTAATTCAGGCAGATTGTACATATATTTCAATTAAAAAAAAAAAAAAATATATATATATATATATATATATATATATATATATATATATATATATATATATATATATATATATATAACGAGGATACATTAAATAGTGGTCATGATGATTAATAGTTAGTTAATATATATTAATATTTGTATAATATAAATAATAAATACTTAAATACATAAAAATCAATTTATAGAAATATAGTTTTAAAAAAGCCACGAAAATCCAACAATATATTTAGAAACAAACTTCAGCCAAAGCAGAAGGTAAACTGAACAAAATTTAGTTCCGTGCGACCCTCAAATCCGACAGTCATGGCCTCGTAAAATAAAAATAAACCAGAAAGAAAGAGAGAGCATGATGAATACACTGGAATAGTGAACCTGGCTTCTAAAATTGTAATCGGTTATTAATAAATATGAAGAGTGTTAGGCTAGAGGAGGGAATGTCGGGCAAAAATAATTCTTAAAAAAATTGAAATGTAAATTACTAAGTATGTATTTTGACATAGATATGTGTTTAGGCTGTGTGTCTATATTTTTTTGCTGTAGCGTTTTTATCACATTCAAAAATGTAACAATCTAGCTCTGCTAGTGTTACTCTGATCGAAATTTGACGGCAATTTTCTTGTCAGAAATTTAATGAAGAATACTTTCGGTTATATTAAATTTATCACTAGGAATTACAGGTTAGGATCTATATTGGTTTGAATAAAAAAAGTCACGCATGTCTAATTTGTATACGAACATTCGAATATATTATTTGTAAATATATTTTTTTTTTATTCACACTTATACAAACAATATATAATCAGAGAATAAATTGTATTATTCTTTCAGCCTGAAATAAAAATCCACTCAATACTTTTATTACTTTTTTCAGTGCATAGTTACATTGCAAAATATTTACAAACATTCTTTTATAAAATCTGAGGTTAGCACCAATCCGCAATAGAGTTTAGTGTGCTAAACCTACTGAACCTATCTCTACCAAATTTTAACTACATCATTTTCATAGTTCTAGGAAGAGTTAGCAATAATAAAATTTACAATAAGGAAAAGTTGAATGTACAATGTTGATAAGCAGAAACGAGGATTTCCACACTATCATACATTTCATAGTTAAAAGTAACTAAAACTAAATTAAAATTCAATCAGATAAAATTAATAAAATTATTTCTGCGGAATAAAAATAATTAACAAATCAAAATGTCGATCCTATAAATATTAAGTTAAAACACCGATTATGCAGTCTATTATCCGCAAGTTATTTAATAGTCTTTGTTTATCTGGATTACCAACTCATACATTAAAATTAAAAAATGGATATCCGAATTAGGTTTTACGCAATCTTCTAATCAGTGCAATTTAAACAAGTTAAAAATTACTGATATGCGTGAAAATATGAAAGAAATAATGGTCACTTGTATAATTCAATACATTTATTGATTAACAAATAAAACATCAATTCATTAGTTAAAATTATTTAAGTTTTTTACTTATGAGAGCCGGCAAAGCCGCGACGGGGATACTAGTATATAATTTTTTTTTTTTTTTACAAAAAATAGCGCTAATATCAGCTGTAGCATTTTTTAATTTTTTTTATTTTGATCTTTCTAAATCAAACAAGAATACTACAGCTTGAAATTTTTTTCTGGTAATTATGGCCATTTTTTAATCCAAATTTTATCAAGATAAAATAACTAATTTATACCAACGTGCTTGTGAAACGGCAAACCTGCAATTAAAAATTCGTTGAAGAGAAAATTGTGCGACGTATCAAGATTTTGAAATTGTGTTCTTTCATATGACTTATTACGTAATTAAGTTCAGGATAATTTTCGATGTTATATAAAAGTTTTAAAATTTATTAGTTTTTCATAAGTCAAATTTTTGCATGTTACCTTCCGAACTATGAGCTAGATTCTAATATTAATGTCAGAAATATTTAATAACAGTGAATGTATCTCAAATTAATATTGAGAATTTTTTTCAGTGAACTAAAAATTATTTCTCGGTTTATATATCGGTACAATATTTTTTTTCAAATCCGTAATAAATATAGGATTACGATTTGTATTTTTTTTAAAATTAATTTTTATTTTATTAACAATAATCTTTCAATTTATTTATTTACACCAAAGGCAAGGACACCTAATCACAATTTTCATTTTTTCCCCTAAACAACAGGTACAACTAAATTAAAATTACCAAATACATAAAATCAAACAATGCACGAACATATTTAATTATTTAGAACTTTAAAAGGCCTTGAGTTGGGCAGAATTTATAAAATCATAACTAATTATTTGACAACTAATTTCCTGAAATCAATTAACTAATTTAATCATGATTAAAATAGGCGATTTAGTCTAGAAAATTATTAGTCAAATAATTAGTTATAATTAAAATTAAAAATTTTTTAGCATAACTCCTCAGAACATTTAATTACGATGACTCATCTAAGTGTTACAAGTTTCGGAACATTATCCCATCCTCAGACTATTATTTTTTGTAGTGTTAACACACCAAGTTTTAGTTTTTGACTCGTTGTTTTATCAGTAAATTAATATTAAAATTGAATTTTTTTCAGTGTAAAAAGTTCTATAATTTAGAGAAAATGGTTTCATTAAGAACAATAAAAATTGACTGTAAATGTACTTAAATTGTTTCTTATATTAATATTTTTTTTTATTTTTTTTTTTATAAGGAACTCGGAAAAAAAAATTAGCTAGACTGTTTATCAACTTAAAGTTAGTTAATTTATAAACTGGCTTCTGGATTTAGACTATTATATAATTCCATAAGAAATAATTACAAAAACGGTATTTAATTCAAAGATTTAGTATAAAAGAGCTGAGACAATAAAAGAAACAACATGACAATCAAATGAAATTTTGACAGCCTTCACCTGTTTTTAAAACATATGAATTCCATTTATCTGAAAAATCAACTTTCCCTATTAAAAACTGGTATACTTTCTAGAAATAGTGAACGTGAGAGAGGGAATTGGGGGTAGAAGTGCTCTACATATCTGCTTATATATAACTCACCAAGTTTTTGAAGTATCAGATCGGTATCAGGTCGGTTCTTAAACACGACATACAGGAAACTGGCACTTTATTAAATAACTTAATTATAATATGTTATAATTAATATTAACTTTACATTAATTACTAAATTAATCCATATTGATTTTAATATAAGCTTTTTTTTTTTGTTTGTTAACTGGAAGTAAAATTTATTTAATTATTAGATACAATTATTAGATTTGAAAAATATACGTATGATAATTATCAGATAATTTATTATTGAAATTCATAATTTTATTAAAAAGTATGAATTATATCTGTATATCTCTCTATTGGACCGTAATAAGTAAGCCAAATAAAATTCACGTTAGTAAAAAAAAAAAATATTCATTTATCGCTAAAGCAATTATACAACTATTTTTAATTTCCGATTATTATATTGCAATTTTTTATTATTTATTTTATTGTCTTTTTCTCTTTTGTAGTGACCCTAGGAAAGAGTCGTTTATTCAAAAAGTAAGCACACCCCATGCATGCAAGCATATTAGGTGTTTTACTAATAACAAAATATACATATTTAATATCAAGATTCAAGTATGTAAATATCATAGTAAAATAAAAAATTAATAAATAAATAAATAAAAAGACAAATAAAACAACCGTCAATATATGCAAAACAATCTTTCCGTTCAAATTTGGCATATCGAAAAAATTTCCTGATTTCAAAATTGTAAATCTAGAACATTTTCTTTCTCTACTTAACATCATATTTTTGATTAAATAGAAATTTTTCCTTGTCAAAAATTGGGGAGTTATACATGATTTGCGTTGTTTGTCCGTCTCTGTAGCGTAACATTTGGTAGGTGCATGCTCTGTCGGATATTGTGTGAATTAGTAATGTTAATTTTGAATTTGTTATAGTTTGCTGGACCAACGTCGTTTGTGTATGGATAGTTTCGTTTCTCACACTTTTTTAATACATGATATAAGTGCTAAAGAGTTTTCTATAAGTAAGGAGTTATTTGTTGATACCAGTTTAGCTATCTGATCACCCCGTTCATTTCCATAAATCCCAGCATTTCCCTAGATACATATTATTTTAAAGAGTTTTCTTCATTTTTTTTTTTATATTGCACCAAATTTTCATTTTTTTCGCATAAATCACTAATATTATTTAAAATATATACCTAAACAATTATTAATTGATTTAGTTCAAGAACTAATACACAATATAAAAAATATATATACAAAAGAACAAATAAATAAGCAATTTACAGTTCTGTTAGGACAAAAATCAACTTTTTCGTATAAGTAATCCATAGTACAATAACTTTTGATATACAGAAAAACAATGCTAGTATTTTTAAATCATCAAAATCATAATTATTTATTTATTTATTTATTTATTGACATTTTGGTGCCATGTACCACCACATTTGGTTAGAGGTTATTAATAATGAAATTAATTAATCATAATTAATCATTATCAGTGTTTACAAATAAATAGATAACTACTTCTAATTAACAGATGCTAATTAAATAATTTACTTGAATAAACTGGGAACAATGACCTTAGAGGGGGATAGCACATTGCAGATTCGGGAGGGGGTTAACTAGGGGTTGTGAAACTACAGTCATATATAAGGATAGTCGGTGACTGGTCGAGTGCGAATCGCACAGCCGTCACCCACTGACCTCAACATGTATAAGGTATTGTGAACATTTTTGTGTTACCTTTACAAACTTATTATAAATCATTTAATGTAGGAATTCAATATCCAATAATGACTAGAGGGAACGTTTAGAAAACGATTGATATTAAAATAATACGAGGTAAAATCACTAGATAAAATATAGAGTCAAATATATATTTCACATCTCAAACCAGATTGCAATTAATAATTCAAACATTGATTTAACAAGCGTCACGAAAATATAAGCCATACCAATATATTACAAGTACTAGGAAAATAATTCTTAATGTATAAACTCATTTAATTATATTAAATTTCATATTGCAAGTGAGTCAAAAAAACATTTATTCGCCGGTAATAAATTAACCAAAAACATAATTCTCATTTATTTGTTTAGAAATTTTAATGAAATTCTAAATTCTTAATTCACATTTATAGGATTAAATCTGTTATATCTAACTAAACTTAACGTAATCAATGGAAATTACTTATCAGAAATATTATTTAGAAAATAGAAAATATAGAATTATCAAGAAATAGAAAAGAAAAAAAACGTATTGTAAGCTTCCACATTAAACCATGTACAAGTACTTCATTTATGTTTTCTATTGATATATGTTTCTTGATTCAAAGAACTGCATAAATAAATACAACAGTTTAATAGAAGAAGAAAATGAACTTCTGGGACAACTTGTCCCCTAAGAATAACAAATGAGTACAATACATAGGACAATCGTCTGGCTATGATAATTAATTATAATAAATAATAATAAAAATTGATTAATAACTAAATTACGAATTACAAAATACGTTATATGATTATTTTGAGTTAGAAATGATAGAAAATTCGAAGATCATCGTATTCAGGCTGTTCCTAGGGTACTGAGTAAAGGCACAGAATCTGAATCAAGAACTAGGATATTAATATATATATATATATATATATATATATATATATATATATATATATATATTTAATCGATTACATCTTAAATAAGGGGTTGTATAAATATTAAAATAATGAAAAGTAAAATAAAAATTTTACCATATTCAACTCCAAAAGAGGGCAAGAAATATTTCTTTAAAAAAAACATTAACCATTACGAAGAAATGATTTAGTGACAGACTGAAATAATATTTCTAAAATAAATGAAATAGGATAAAACTTTCACACTAAATTCCCTATTCAGATTAAAAAAGAATTCATATTTATTGAATTAGGAAAATTAATTTTTCCATAAACTTCTATTGATTAAAACGCTTTTTACGTCATATTGAAGAAAAGGTGTAGTTCATCTGGGCATTTCACAATTTATTATATTTGATACCTTAATATACCTAATTAGAACCAAAAAAAAGTAGATCTAAAACTATTTGGATAAATCATCTTCCGACAAAAAAGGATTACATATATATCACTTTTTGAAAATCAAAATCTAAGAATTCAAATTTAGCGCAGAAATTTCCTTCATGTCTTGTCAGTTTAATATTTTTATTGCCTTTGAATTTCGTATTCTATAAATTTTAATTTAACATTCTAATGTTGAATATATATGCAAATCATTAGAATGTTATAATTTCGAATCAGTACATATAATAACAATGATTTCTATAACTGTCAACTGAGCTAGTAAATTGATATTCAAGATAAGAACTAGTAATACTGAATATTAGGTAGAAAGTTACGTAAAATTAAATTTATACAGAATAAAAAATATATATACCCACACACTCCGATATATTGTATATTGCGGTAAAACGGGAAATGATTTTTTAAGATATTTTGTAATTATAAAAGGTATTTCAATGATCACAATCATTATTCTCAATATAGTTAACACAGATTTAAATAAAATATGACCATCATATTTAAGTGGTAAAGTCCACAGAAATCCTATTAAGTAACATAAAAGGTGTACAGCTTTTTAATTTATCAAGTACGGAAAACCTCATAACCTCACCAACTGTCAGAAATAAATTTATACATTGTGAATAATATTAAAAAATATTAATAATTCTAGTATTGTATATCCAGTAATTTGCAATCGCAAAATATTTCTTTTTTAGCTACTGAATTTCATTAGAACGAGTGAAGGAATGTCGAACAGTATAAATAAATAAAAAATATGTAAAATAATATAATAAGACTCCAAATAAAAACTAAGAAGTACAATTACAACATTTACACGATTTGTCCATTCTAATAGTTAGCTAATATATTTCAAAACTGGAACGAAACTTCATAAAAAGTATGAAAACGGTTCTGTGGCTGCCGATTGCAACTAATGAAAAAAAAATTATAATTTCCACAGATTTTAAAAAAGTTTGTTACTACCTACTACCTATATAAACAATAAAAAAATTATATTATATCTGAAAGGTAGAGCAAGGCGGTCACCAAATAAAAAAATTCCATGTGAAGTTTAATACAAAACAGGTGCTCTATTATTTTCATTGATTTGATTAAAAACATTTTGTGTGATTAATAGAAGTATTAGTACAATATTTTCTGTAATACAAATAATAATTATTTGAATATTTTTTTCTTTATCAATGATTTTGTTTTAAACAATTGAACATATCTAAAATTAAGATAACATTTGAAACGAATAGGGGTTGAACATGATGTTTTTCGATGTATGCTGCGGGTTACTGGTGTAGGTTATATGTCAATATTGTTTGTTTCTTTGATTATTTGATTAGATTAAACCTAGCCTATCTTCATATATTTTAGTTATTTGTTGATTTTTTTTTTCCTAGTATTATATTTTTTGTTTTGTAACTGCTCAATTTTAACACTGTAATATATTACTCTGATATCTCGCGTTGGGCCGTCATTTTTTTTTAACATATTGCGAGTTATAAATTTAATTTAATTCATTAAACGTCTGGTGTATTTAATGTTTTAATATATTATTTTCATTGTCATTTAAATTGAAGATGAGTACCAGGTATGCAAGTTTAAAATGTCGTTTATTTCTTAAAATATATACACAGTAATTTAAAAAAAAGTATAATATATTTTATTCAAAGTACTGACCCTCGCTTTCTACACATTTTGTCCATTTCTCGGGCAATATATGGATACCATTCCAAAAGAATGCTTCATCTTATTTGAAATCCATTCATCGAGCCATTTTCGTACGTTTTCGAAATTGTTGAAGTGTTGCTCCGCCAATGAGTGTCCCATCGATGAGAAGAGGTGATAATCAGAAGGCGCCAGGTCAGGTGAATACGGCGGGTGGGGTAGGAGTTCCCAACCAAGCGAAGAAATCGTTTCCTTAGTCAATCTGGCTGAATGTGCAGGAGCGTTATCATGCTGAAGAATGACTTTGGTGTGCCTGTGAGCCCATTCTGGGCGTTTTTCGATCAATGCGTGACTCAAATTGATCATTTGTTGTCGGTAGCGCTCGGTATTGACTGTTTCGCCGGGTTTGAGAAGCTCGTAGTAGACTACTCCCTTCTGATCCCACCACACACACAGCATTGTCTTCTTCCCAAAATCACCACGTTTGAATCTTTGAAACCAACGTTCACATGTCCTGACGGTTGGAGCAACATCGCCATAAGTCTCAACAAGAATTCGATGACATTCAGATGCCTTTTTCTTTTGATTAAATAAGAAAATCATGACATGCCGCAAATGCTCTTTATTTGGCTTAAAATTAGACATTTTTAACACCAAAGAAAGGTATGATACGTCCACGTAAACGACTTAAAAACAACTGACTTTTGTAAACAAATGACTAACAAACAAAATAGCGTTTAGAGATAAGCAAATCCTTCAATAGGCTAAGAGCGCATTCTATTGGAATTAAAACGACATTTTAAACTTGGATACCTGGTAAACAAATCTTTTTTTTTTTTTTCAAATAATCTATCTTACGATCTCACATAATTCCAAGTGAATACGTTTTAAAATTAAGCTTTCCAAGTGAATAAGTTTTAAAATGAATACGTTTTAATTTAAGCAAAATTCCCTGACTTTTCCAATGATACGAAATTCAAGCAAAATTACAGGTTTCCAAAGTATTGTAATTTGGTGGCCACCCTTTGGAAAATTAGGATTTTATTAGGAAGGATATAAGATTTATATCTCTTTTTTAGAACAGATAATTTAAGGAAAATATTATTCTTTTTTTTCTGATAATACAAAATGCCATCAAATCATAAAATAACTCAATCCGTACATTATCAAATTGAAAATATTATTTGCTATTAATAGTTATAATGAGGCAACCTTAAAAAAAAATATAAGATACTTAATCCGGTCTTATTAAAAAACACAACTTTTTTCAGTTTTCATAGCACAGGTGTTAAAAATCGATCTGTGAAGGCACTGAACTAGTTTTAAAGATAATTCGATTTATAGCCTTTTTCACGACAACCACAAAATACACCTGCCTTAACAATTTAAATAAATTTAAAAATAAAATACAGTGGCTACCAATCTGATAAACACTCGGAAGAATGGAGGGCAAGTTTTAATTTGTTGCAATAGTATTTTTAAATCGGCTCTTCATTCCGTATGAACGTAGTGCATAATTCCCAGAAAATCGCCATTTTCAAAATATCTTAAAATATCGGTGAAAATTTGATAATAATATTTAAATTTATTACTTGATATAATAACTTTATTAAAAATAAAGCATACAATCCTCCATCAAGAGGGTTCTGAAATTATATGACGTTAGTAAGCAATCAAGACACTTCTAGTTTATAGTAAGAAATGTTTATTTTTTCTCTAAAAACATATATCGCTCAAACATACTTGAAATGTATTAAAATATAATAAGTTATACAATATTGTAAAAAATAAATAAACTTACACACAGCATTGTATATTGTCTTGTTCATTAAGCAAATCTCAAAGTTAAGTCAGTATACTATCAAGGTTGTTATGAAAATTGAAGAGGCAGAATTTGTTTTATAAAAAAAGAGGAGGTCAAACATATTCTTAAAATAATGCGGTTGAAGATGCAAAATTATTAGAAATCATTGTCTTATTGTAATTATTACTGCATAGATTGATGGGTGGTTAATACGCATCAAGATGAAATATAATGTTATGAATAATATGCATTCAAACACACAAGCATACATTTTTTTTATCAATTTTTGTATACGAAACATAATTACATAATATATATATATATTAAGGAAAATTTTATTCTTTTTTTACTGATAATACACAATGTCATAAAACTATAAAATAACTCAATCCAATCATTATCAAATTGAATGATATATATATATATATATATATATATATATATATATATATATATATATATATATATATATATATATATATACACCCAGGGTAGTAACCATCAATTTACAATTATTAGAATATCGAATAATTTCCTGTCAAGAAAAAATTATAGTGTTTGCACTGGGTTCTTAAAAAAAAAACGAGTACATAGTCATTATAACATGGAAAAAAAAAATTTATTGAATTGCAAATAAGTAAAGCTGAATTTCCATTTCTGCTTGATTTTAATCTTATATTTTTACATATTATACACATAGATTATTGAAATTTTCAAAAGCACTAAAACGTTTTTACTATGTTTCTGAGCCGTAAATAAATCGATAGTAAGGAACATAGCATACGACTGAGCATAAATTCACTTTCTATTGTTGCAATCCACTAAATAAAAACCGAAACTTACAAGTGGAGAACGATTATGTAAACGCTTATCTTAAAGAAACTGGTTTTGGCGATTCTAGGTCGAAAAACGTTTGACACCTTTCTCGCCAATCGATAAATGGGCATCACAAGATGAGTAAATTGAATTATGTTTATTAAATTTTTTTAAGTAATAATAATCCTTTAAATGCTTCTTTAATATCAAATAATTAATTTATTAACATAAAAATAGTAATGTTTAACGCTATATAAAATTTTGAAATGAATTTCTTGAGAAATACAAAATGTCTAAATATATTTAGAAATATTTAAAGTAAAAAACGCAAATCGTAAGAAGTAAATGATTTAAATCGGGATATGATTACAAAACAAATAACTTGTGAAGAACTTCCTATCGGTAGCACTCCGATAAATATCCTATACAAAAAGATCCTGAGGCCTTCTTCTTTTCAGTAAACTCAGAGTATTATCATACATAAAATATGAAGCATATTGAGATGCTATTGGGTTTCATTATAAAATGAAACATCAATAAACTTATAGTACAATAAGGTGAGCTAATATGTTAACTAATGAATCTTTTTTTTTTTTTATTCAAACCAATATAGCTACTTAACGGTAGGTCCTTGGGAAAAATATTATACAATAAAAAATATTCTTTATTCAATTTTTGATAAGGAAACTATCGTCAAATTTTCGATCATAGCAACACCAACTTGTCAAGTTGGCATGTGTCAAAATGTTACATTTTTGATTGTGAAAAGAACGTTAAACATTTTGAACTTTAAAGACATATCCATGTAAAACAAAAATAGCAATTTAATCAAACAGAAAATCCCCGAATGTCTAAAATTATTAATTATAAGTATGAAGAAAAATATTCAACAAGCTAAATATTAAAAAACTAAAATTTTAAATTTATTAGTTAAATTGTACCTCGTAGCTAATCAAAAGATCAAAAAGGAACAACAACAAAAAAATTCACCATATTTTAACTTTTTTTTTTATTTGTTGGCTATGCCTTAATTTTTTTTTATTTTTAGTATTTAGGCAGCTTGGTTTCTTACATTTCTTTTGTAATATCCTATGATATTACGAACACATAATATTCTAAACAATAAGGAAAGCTTTATAATGTATTAACTCATTACATAAATGTATTAATATCGATATCATAACATGGCAAGATTAATATAGTTTAATGGTAATCCGACACCTATTATGATACACAGGCACTAGTTCTCCTTTCACTTGTCTACGCAGCTTCGGCCATTGGTGGCTACGGTGGAGGTTATGGCGGTCATGAGGAACACGTTGATTATTATGTAAGTATCAAAGTAATTAATTTTATATAAATATATAAAATTATTTAAACTTCATTAACACTTCTATACACGCTGAGTTTTATAAGACAGGATTATGATATTATGTATTCCTTCAGCACATGTCTGTTTACATACTTAACACTTTAGTTTTTTTAGTTTCACATACAAGGAGACATTTTGACTTGTAGCTTTCAGATTTGAATGCCGATTAGTGTGGGTGGGACCTATAATAGTGCACAAAAAGTTATAGCCGCCGATGAGCATTGGGAACCGAAAAAAAAAAAATGAAAATCACGTTTTATTTTTTTTCTCAGCTCTCAGATAAAGAAATATTTTTTTCCATTAAAATTGTAGTTTTGTATGCTTTTTAAAATATAAGAACTTTCGTAATGCTCAAAAAACGACCCGGCTTCAGCGTGCTCAAAAACTTAAAAAAAAAAAAAAAAAAAAAATTCCAATACAATTTTAGTTATTTTTAGTTATTCCAATTTTATTTATTAAAATTAAACCTAAAATTACTTATAATTATGTAATTAAAAAATGATAACTATATCTCTCCGGCAATGGTTTATTATACTATCCGTTATTTAGTATAATCGTCATTAAAAAAACTGAATTTTTAATTCAAACCAGTAAACTCGATATAAATAACAACGAATATTTTTAGTCCAGTAAAAATAAGTAACAATTAAAAACAATAACAATAACAGTACTATTAACTCACCTAAGACTGTTTCAGTTAATCTAATGAACCCCTAAACCTAAAAAGATAAAAAGACATACTGTGATATGTATGGCAAGATAGAAACAAATGCTTATCGCTACCTTCTCCTGATTTGATTTCATTTTTTTTTTAATATATCCACCTCCTTGGCCCTTGTCTTGTGTTGCTAGAAACAATTGTTGTTTTTATAAGTATATTGTTATAAGTATGTAAAACCCTAGACCCTAGTTCGAGTCGGGCTGGAGGCAGAAAATTTATTTCCTATTATTTCAGCCGTTGATTGGCTTCAAGGTCGAGAGGCCCTTCTGAGGTACACCCAGCTTCTATAAAGTGGTTACCTTTAATTGGGGAAAAACCTGCCGGTTGAGCGTGATTTCCGCCAAGTATCATAATTTCACTACCGTTGGCGTAGAAACAGTACATCCTTACTCCTTAAGTCCTGTACCTAAAACCCTTATGGGTTGTAATGGTGCAGGTTTTTTCTTTCTTTTCTTTTTTTTTCGTATATTGGTGTGAGCATATTATGTAGATTCAGAATATTTATTTATTTATTTTTTTTTTTAATGTGTTCTTGAACTAAAATACATTTATAATTTATTTAAATTTAAGGTGCCCACTACCCACACAAAAATCGGCATTAAAATCTGTGTTATAAGTAACAGGTGAGAACTGGCAGTCTTAATGTGAAAAATAACCAAATTTAATAATATTCATAATTGATTGGGAGAATAAAAAAAAAGTTGTGGTAAAATTTCAATATATTTTTGTATTGTTGTTGACCACCTCCGAATTATTATAAAAATTATTTTCTACATTACAGAATTTAATACATATTATTTCCTACCCACAGGCTCCACCACATTACAACTTCGAATACAGCGTACACGACCCCCACACCCACGATGTGAAGAGCCAGCACGAGACCAGAGAAGGAGACGTCGTCAAGGGCTACTACAGCCTGAAAGAAGCCGATGGCACAGAAAGGATCGTCCACTACACCGCCGACCATCACAACGGGTTCAACGCCGTCGTAGAGAGGAAAGGGCACGCTGTACATCCTCAAGTTGTCCACCATGGTCATCACTACTAAATACAAGTCCTTCCCAAAGTAAATATTTTAACACTAAGCTCTTTCAAAACGCAAAAGTCATAGTTTTATAATTTTGTAAAAAAACAAAAAACAAATACATAATAATAAAAATAAAATGCGTTTCATTGTAATAATATAGATCCTTTATTTCTGTTTAACATTACAACTAAACGTCACATGCACAACGTTGAAGACATACAAATAAAACTGACACTCTCAGTCACGGCTTGGCCAGCTCTCATAACTAAAGATCTTAGATAATTTAAGCTAATAATTGAAGTTTAAGTTGTTTTTCGATAAAAATATCTTATTGAAGAATGCAATAGAATCCACATAGCAGTAATTCCTAACTTGTTTAAAAATGCACTGATTAAGTGTTTCAAGAATACATAAAAAGCATAATTGGGCATCCGATTATTAATTTTAATATATAAGATGTAATCCAAATGGAGAGAGACAATTGAGAAACTCACATTTTACACAGGATATCAAAAAGTAGAGGATCGACATTTTGATTTAGTAATATTTTTTATTCGGCAGAAATAATTTTATTGATTTCATCTTGTTTGATTTTAATTTCTAACTATAAAGGAATCTGGCATTGCGGTAAACATCATTTCTGCCACACAACATTGTACATTTAAATTTTTTTTATTGTAAATTTTATTATTGTAAACCTTCCTAGGACTATGAATAAGATATAGCTAAAATCAGGTAGATAAAATAAGGGTTCGGTAGTTTTACCATTATAAACTCTATTGTGGAATGGTTTTATCATATCAGTCGATTTTCAGATTTCACTGGGATTCACAAGTCACCTCAAGTATTTAAATCTTTATTATTATTAAATGTATACATATTAATATTTAATATGTAGATAAAATGGCGCTCGCTAACTATTCGACTATTTTCAAACTTCACTGTCATCCAAATATTATCGCTTTTTTAATAACAAATTAATTCAAAATCAGTATATTTTATTATTGTCAAACATTTCTAGAACTATACAGATGATGTTGTTAAAATTTTGTACATATTGGTTCAGTAGTATTCATAATTAGTGATCAAAAACGAAAAATGGCTTGTCCTTCTATATAATAGTATAGATATAACATAAACATTAATCATAAAAAAATCTTCTTTGAAAACCTGAACAAAACAATTCTCATGCATAATCTGTAAACCAGAACAGAACAGAGAATAAACAGAATTGACTTTTACGTATTGAAAAATGGCATAGTGCGTAAGTAATGTTTAATTTCAGATAACACTTGACTAATGCAAAAAAATCGAAGGAATAATAGAAGAAGAAGAAGAAGAAGAAGAAAATGAACTTTATTCTGGGACTACTTGTCCCCTAAGAATAACATATGATTACAGTACATAGGACAATCGTCTGGCTTTGATAATTAATTATAATAAATAATAACAATAGATAATAATAAAAATTGATAAATAATTAAATTATATGTTACAAGATAACTGTGACATCTTGTAAAATAATACGTCTTATGTATACTATTATAATGTATATTACATAAATATTCACGTTTTACATTAGTTCGGAAGATTGAAAATGAAGGAGGTAAAGGAATAAATGATTTTTAAAGGAAGTAAGAGTGGATCTTTTTCGAATTGTGATGGGCAATGAATTCCATAACGAGGAAGCACGGATAATAAAGGATTTCTCGAAGGATGCAGTTTGATGCGCCGGAGTGTATAGGTTGATGGGTTGGGTTCTAGTATTTAAGAGGTGAATGGAGGAGCGCAGAGTAAGGAGGTCATGGATATAGGTGGGTTTTTTGGTTTTCAAGGTTTGAAATATGAGAGCACCCAGGAAGTATTGACGTCGAAAACCGGGGTACAGGCACCCGATTTCAGAATACCTGTGAGATATGTGAGAACGTCTGGAGATCCCGAAAATAAATCTAATAAAACAGTTCATTACTCTTTTACATCTCATCTCGAGCTCATCAGACAGTCCTCCATATACTACGCATCCATAGTCAAAGTTAGGAAAAATGAGTGATGATACTAAAAGTTTTCGAGTACTTAATGGTAATGAATCACGGTAATACCTTATACACTGTATAATTTTTTAATTGATCATTAAATATCGGGAAAATGTATACAGAATCGGCTTCGACATGCAGTGATAACATATATTGTATTTAGTATTTTTTTTAAGTTTACTCTTAAAAGAGCAAAAATTCCTTATAATAATACTTGAATTAACATTAACAAGCTGCATGATCTACGTTGGCTGATTGATGGGGATTAGAAAAATAAAACTTATACCCAGTTAAATAATAATAATACGCTCATTGAATAAACTATTGAAACACTTAGCAATATTCATATTATAATTTAAAAAAAGAACAGTTCGATAAAGTTGAAATTTACAGTTATTATTCATTATTTACTTTAAACTAAAACAAGAAAGTTCATATCAAACATTATTGCTGAAATGAAATTTACAAGATAGTGACAGTAACTAAAGAATAAACAGTTATTGACACCCTAAGGATAACTTTTACTAAGCGGACTAAATTGAAACTCGTATTTTAACAAAGTTCAGTTGTAGGATTAAAAAGGAATTTTTTAATTTTTTGGTTCATTTTTTATTTTTAATTGTTTTTTTTTAAGTCGAGAACTATCTGAGGTGTCAATAACTGTCAGGAAACTGTAACTGACCGTATGTTAAAATTTCAGTGAAAAAATAATACTTTATTTTATTGAATAATTCTTAAAAATAAAACAAATTATGCATCAGTATTTGTTTTCTTTTCAATTAAATGAAATTTTAAGTAAGTACTTTATAATAAGCCTTCTATCTTTAATTAACGACTCAATTCTAGAACACCGCCTACCACATATTCAACATTTCGGATATTAACAGGCATTATTCAAAGCATATTATTTTAATATATAAATTTGAAAACTAATACACTACTGCAACACTTGAAAAAACAATATAAGTTATAGAACAAAATATGAACTTGAACAATTAGAAATGCATTGCCAAATTATTCGGATATTTCCTCCATTGATCTCCAAAATCCGAATTGTTTAAAATTGATTCTAAATTTAAGATTGGTTTTTTGGCGCGCGTTAGGACTACTCCAACGATAGAAAAAAAAAGAAAAAAAAAAAGGAACAGCAAAAGACAAACAGCTGTCCTAATATCCGTCCGCGTAATGGGCATTTATTTATTTATCCGATCCTTCAGTTCTTTCCCTTCTACCTATGAAAACATTTTCAATGAGTTGGCATTTTTAAAATCTTTTTGCTATTCCAAGCGTTAAAAACATTTTTAGCTTATTGTACTGATTCATGTGTCTAATCACTAGTAAATTATAAGTAATGAAAACTGAAATTATGTAATTACATTAGGTCAAATCACAGGGCATGCGGTAGTGAACAGTTATTTTATATTAGACTTCTCATAAGATGTTCATTGTTATCCCCATGTGATTTCACACAAGAACAAAATATAAATCACCCCATACATGAATGCAGACTACTCACTGACTACAGACAAACACAGTCGAGAAACTAGGACATTGGCAGGTGAATGGTGAATATTTGATGTTGAAGTTTGAAGACCTTTTTTTTTTTCTTTTTTCTTTTCATTTATTGATATTTACAACTGTACAAAATAATATACATTAAGTAAATGTGTTGACAGTGAATACAATGGCATGTAAATATTGGATTGTTTCACATGAAATGTCCGTTTTCAAGGTATAGGGATTTTAGTAAAAATACAATATGAAAACAATATAATTTTATTCGAAGTATTTACCTTTTTTTTCTACACATTTTTCCCAACGTGACAACAACTTATTTTATCCCAGATTTGAAAAACTCTGAGCTTTGAAGTTAAACAAAATCTGAAAACGCACTTTTGATTTCAGCATCATTTGAAAAAATTTTTCCTCTGCAGAAGTTGTCTAAATTCCTGAAAAGGTGACAATCTGTTGGAGACAAGTCGGGAGAATATGGTGGGTGCGGAAGAACTTCGTACCACAGCTCTTTCAATTTATGCATGGTAAGTTTTGAAACGTGGAGTCTAGCGTTGTCGTGTAGGAGTATAGGGCCCTTCCGATTTACCAATCCAGGTTGTTTTTTCAATAATTTTTCGTGCATTTGGCCAATTTCATTGCAGTAGGTTGTAGAGGTAATGGTCTCACCTCTAGGCAAAAAGAAATAATGTATGATTCCAGCCATGGACCACCATACTGTAACCATAAATTTTTTCGGGTGCAAATTTGGTTTTGGCATTTGTCCTGGGCTTTCGTCGATGTCTAACCACTGCCCTGACCGACGCTGATTGTCATAAGCAATCCATTTTTCGTCGCAAGTTATTATTCTTCCAAGGAAAGGGTCGGTTTTTTGCCTAGCAAGCAACGAAACGCAGGTCTCAAGACGTTTCAATTGCTGTCGCTCGACATCATATACCGAGCTCGGTATCGAGCTTTTTCAACAACAGAGACTCGCAAAATCCTCTATGTATTTCAAATATTATAAAATCGGACATTTCATGTGAAACAACCCAGTAACATGTGAAGAACCACTCACTAGTAGCACTTCAATAAAATCTACACTAAAAGGTCTCTAGGCCATCTTCTTTTCAGACGCCTCGGAGGATTATCAGGGATGGAGGAGGAAGCAAGTTGAGAGGCTAGTGGATTGGAGTGGTTATGGAGCTTACTATGGAAGGCTAGGTATCTGGTTTGGGCTAAATCAGAAACATATGGGACATTAAGATCTATATGGACAATTTTATTGGTCACAAAGTAAGGAGCATTGAGGATTTTTCGAAGTATTTTGGATTGTAAGGATTGGATACGAGATGAATTGGATGGTTTAGTAGAGCCACAAAGCTCATCTCCGTACGTCTAAATAGGTCTAATCACAGTCATGTAAATGAGTCTTTTGTAATTAATTGGGAGCTTTGAACGTTTGTCTAGTAAATGTTGAAGTAGTCTGTAACGACGGACCGTTTCTTGTCGTTTCATTCTTGTATGTGGATTCCATGTGAGACGTTTGTCCAAATGGAGTCCCAGGTAGCGGATCTGTTCAACAGGGATTAGAGGAATATCAGTTTCATAAATATATAATTATTGACTATTTTCTGCTTGATATATTATTCTCTTAAGAGTATTCATTGAATTTATGGTTACAATTTTTGATTACTTGTCTTACATTTTAAAATAAATTTAATAAATATAATCCATGTAGCAAAAAATGTTGTGAAATTGTTAGTATGTTTTTGAACTGATGATTGTACGACTATATAGATGGCAGATAATATTTTCTTTTAAAAACTTATATTTAATTTTGGGTTTCGTTTATATATAGTTAAGTTATTTAATTATTATAATAAAGTCTTAAGTATAAATTATATATATATATATATATTAAACTATTTTTTAAACGTATATTTTAGGGAAACAAATGCAGCTCTTCGAGCAATCAGAACGTTTATTTATCCGCCTAAAGCCTTTGAAAGAGTTCTCAACTCCTATTTATATAAGTAACTACAAATCTAAGTCAGATTGGACTGATCTAAAGTGGAAGTTTGTATATCTATCCTGGACGCCTTAAATCCAACCCACTTGAATTTTTTCTTAATTCATTACATTATTTATATTTACAACAATAACATCAAAGAATACTTCAAATCCTCTAATGCTGTTGTGCCTTTATATTTATGATGATCATCTAAATTCTTTCCTAGCAATTTTAAATTTGTATATTCTATATGACCGCTGAAGTGTGAGAACATAATTAGTCTGCGGAACTGTTCATAGAATTTGATGAAGGGAGTTTTCTTTGAACCTCTAGGCCGTAATGATTTATGGGATTCTTTCTACTCGTCTCTTGAGGCATCTGAAAATAACTTGATTTAAGTTTAAAGCAAAATATTTTTTACTTTCAGAGAGCGTAGAAGAAAATATTTCAATGAAAAAAAAAAATGTAAATATCACATTTGCTATGCAAGATTTCATATGGATCAGTTTAATTATATATATATATGGATAATCTTGTTGACTGTAACTATTAAATGTTTAGTAAGGTTCTTGAGGTTCAGTCACTAAATAAAAACAACTATTTTGGCGACGCTTCGAGACTTTTGTTCTCATAACCATGCCCTGCATTTAACTAGGAATGTCCATGTGGCATGATTTTGAGAACAATATATTCTCGAAACGCCAACAAAATAGTTGCTTATATTTATTCAAGAAATTTATCCATATCAACACATCGAGTCAATACTGGAAAATATCTATGGTGGAAGAATGGGATTTTATGAAGAAAGACAACCCACGGTCCTGAAGCAATTTCAGTGATGAAGGAACTTCAGAAATCCAACAGAAAACTAGCAAGTGTGAAGAGTCCTAGGACATTCCTACTAAGATGCAGGGCATGATTATGAGAACAATATTGTCTCGAGCTGTTGCCAAAATAGTTGTTTTTATTTATTTACTGAACCTCAAGAACCTTACTAAATACACACACACACACACACACATATATATATATATATATATATATATATATATATATATATATATATATATATATATATATGTATATATGAAGTTTGAAAATTTTTACTACATGGATTAAATATATTAAATTTATTTTAAAATGTAAAACAAGAAATCAAACATGTAACCATAAATTCAACAAAGACTCAGAAGTGACTAATATACCTAACAGAAAACAGTTAAAAATTAAATATATTATGAAACATTTGAAATAATAAAACCGTTAAATACAGAAAAAGTAATCGTTTCAATGATCAGAAATATTTTCAAATAGTCTCATTTTAAAATTGTTTTCGGTAGGAATAGGAAAAAAACCAACCAGTCGTAGAGAAAACTGAAAGGTTCAACCCATATACGTAGTAAGATCCAAATGTTTCCGGCCTGCGATAGAAGGAAAGGTGAAAGAAAAAACTGGTCTTACTGGTTTTCAATATATTCTCCTCTAAGCTCAACACACTTACTAAAACGCTTTGGCAACATTCCTATACCATGAAAAAAATAATTTTCTTCTTTGTTAAAAAAATGTTCTTCCACTGCTGCTGGGAAAAATTGTTTGGATAAAACACGTAAAAATTTATTGCAGCAGTGAACTCTTTCCTGTTTTTGAGCAGCTAAAATAATTTTTGGAACCCATCTTGCACTAACCTTAATAATAAATCATTTTGCCCATTCTTTCACTGTGGAATACGAAGAGGAGGACTGCGCGTATACACAATCCAAGCGCTCTTTACATTGCGCAGGAGTAAGACCCTTTTTACAAAAGAATTAACTAACCGCAAGGTACTCTAATCTGAACACTGTAAAAATGGGGAGTTTCCTTTAAGGCTTGACACTGACTGACCGGACTTGGGGAAGTGCGAGCGATGGGTACGGAGTGAGCAGGCATGGACCTGCATAGGCGAGCAGGCTCGGCACAAGGAGAGGAAGCAGGACAGGCCGGAAACTTTTGGACCTTACTACGTATGTACCTATCTGCTGAGCTTTTCGTTTCAGCACATTTAGTCCTCGCTAAGTCCTCATATCTTTCAAAAGTCCTAGTCATTCTGCCTCATTCAGGTGAGTATCAACATGTTTGGTTTCTTGTCTTACACTTTAAAACAAATATAATATATATAATCTAAGTAGCAAAGAAATGAAAGATGAACATTCGAAACTAGTTTTCAAATAAATAAAATTCAAATAGAAGTAGCAATTAATTCGTGAATTCTAAATTAATTGATCCTTCTATACCATTATTTATGCATAATTTAAGTTAAAACTCCATAATATAAAATAAAAAAAATAAATATACAAAAATTATAATAAAAAATTACTGTCTCTAATATTATAAGAATAGATGGAGCCTAATTCTATATCGATTTAAAACAAAAATACAGCAAACTTAAATTAATCACTTAATTAAAATTAGTCACTTAATGTACACTATGATTGTATAGAAGGATCAACACAATTAAGATTAATGAATTAAATGCAACTTCTATTGGCATTATTTTATTAGAAAACTAGTTTTGAATGCTAAAAAAAATAGTTTCGAATTATTTCGGAAAGAATTTAAATAACTAGGTTTAAATCCTGCATTTAAAATAGATAAGCCATTGTCATCATACTTCCCTGCACCTAAAGACAACATAGACCCTTTACAAAAAAGTATGAACTAAAATCTAATGACTGTGAAGCAAAATACACGGGAAAAACTGGACGATCGGCAAATCAAAGAGTAAGAGAACATATAAGAGCATACACTAATAAGACCCAAAACTCCAATTTTGCTATCCATCTAAATAAAAATAACCATTAATTTAATAAAGACTCGGGACTAAAAATAATACATTAAGTAGAAAATATCCTAAAATTAAATATTTGTGAATCATTAGAAATGATAAAATCGTTTAAAACCTATCCAGATTTTTGTTTAAATGATCAGGTCAACACATCCAATAGCCCCATTTTAAATTTGTTTCCAATAGGAACGGAAAAATCCAATCAGTCATAAGGGAAATCCCATAGTAAATCAAAAAAAAATTTAACTTATCTGCCCTCTCCCCCTTCTCACGAATTCAGTGAGAAATCCATTTCTTTTTCAGTTACCTCTTAGACCCCCTTAGGTGAGAGAGTACTGATGTTTGATTTCTTGTCTTACATTTATAAAAACTTTTATATAATCCATGTAACATAGTACTGATGTGTTGAAATTTTGTTGTATGTTTTAGAACTGAAGATGAATGTTTAACATTCGAAACTAGTTTTCTAATAAAATAATCCTAATAGAAGTGGCAATTAATTCATCAATCCTAAAATTACATTGGAATACATAGCATTTTAAAACATTAAGATACATATATTGAACATAGCATTATAAAATTTAAAAGAAATTCCGACCAAAACAAAAGTTTAATTAAAATGCACTAGTTCAGAAGAAAGAGACTGGCTTACGAATTGTAAACAACAATAAAAATAGAACGTTTTCCTTTAAATATAACGTAACTCTATTTAGTGAGGGCATTCTAAGATCCAGGTAGAATAACCACATTTAAGTTAACTTTTTTTTATCTTTCAGTCAAAGTAAGAACGCAAAGTTGCAAAGTAAAGCAAGAACAGTTAACGCTACTGTTTTCCCGTATATAGGGATTCCATAACACGATTATACAAATACAATCCTAGAAATAATATTCTAAAGTTAAAGTTAGTTTTATTAGACAAAGAGGGAAAACAAAATCTATTTCCACTTGAGGTACGCATGATGATATAGAAGGATCAATACAATTAGGATTCATGAATTAAGTGCCACTTCTATTGAGATTATTTTATTTGAAAACTAGTTTCGAATGCTAAACATTCATCTGCTATGTTACATAGATTATATATACTAAAGTTTTTTAAAAAAAAAGATAAGACAAGAAATCAAGCATAGGCACTCACCTTCGGGGTAACTAAAACACTGAATTTGTGAGAAGTAAAAGGGGGGGGGGTTAAGTTTTAGATTTACAATGGGGTATCTGATCATTTAAACAAAAATCTGGATCGGTTTTGAACGATTTTATTATTTCTAGTGATTTATAAAATTTCGGTTTTATATGATTTTATTAATCACTAGAAATAATAAAATCGTTTAAAACCGATCCAGATTTTTGTTTAAATGATCAGATGAACATATCCAATAGCCACATTTTAAATTTGTTTCCCATAGGAACGGAAAAACCCAATGAGTCATAAGGGAAACCCCATTGTAAATCTAAAACTTAACTTACCTGCCTCCCCCCTTTACTTCTCACAAATTCAGTGTTTTAGTTACCTCGAAGGTGAGTGCCTATGCTTGATTTCTTGTCTTATCTTTTTAAAAAACTTTAGTGTATATAATCTATGTAACATAGCACTGATGTGTTAAAAAAATTTTGTATGTTCTAGAACTGAAGATGAATGTTTAGCATTCGAAACTAGTTTTCAAATAAAATAATCTCAATAGAAAAGGCACTTAATTCATCAATCCTAATTGTATTAATCCTTCTATATCATCATGCATACCTCAAGTGGAAATAGATTTTGTTTTCCCTCTTTGTCTAATAAAACTAACTTTAACTTTAAATTATTATTTCTAGGATTGTATTTGTATAATCGTGTTATAGAATCCCTACATACGGAAATTTTATAAATCACTAGAAATAATAAAATCGTTTAAAACCGATCCAGATTTTTGTTTAAATGATCAGATTAACATATCCAATAGCCCCATTTTAAATTTGTTTACCTACCTGGCCCCCCCCCCTTTTACTTCTCACAAATTCAGTGTTCTAGTTACCTCGAAGGTGAGTGCCTATGCTTGATTTCTTGTCTTATCTTTTTAAAAAACTTTAGTACTGTGTTGAAAAAATGTTGTATGTTTTAGAACTGAAGATGAATGTTTAGCATTCGAAATTAGTTTTCAAATAAAATAATCTCAAAAGAAGTGGCACTTAATTTATCAATCAATCCTAAATCTATTTCCATTTGAGACTATTATATCTATGATATTATGAATATGAAAAACAATAAATCAAAAGTTATTGGGAACAGAAGACATCCGTACCATAAACCTGGAAAGTAATATAAATAGCTGAAGTAACATAAATAAAATGATTATTATTAAAAAATAAATAAATAGATCAGCTAATTAATATTAAAGTATTAAATAAAAGGACTTAGGGGAACTACAAATTACAGAAAACATGCATTTAGATGGAACTACAAAAAAAAAAAAAAAAAAAAAAACGAACTACAGATTCAAATCTCTAATGAAAAAAGGAAAGCAAGACCCGAAAAGATGAAACAATAGGTAAATGCACTGGTAGTTAACAGTTTGATAATAAATATCTTATAATAAAGTTTCTGTTAACACTTTCGTTTCGTTTTAAATTTTGGCGGGTAGTTCAATTATTTCTGTATGCAAAGAGTGACAGCCATGACTTCCTGGGCGGGAAAACTTTTCAACGCCGAATTTTTTTGTCACAACTCCAGTTCAGTTGACTAAACGCCTCCATCCTTATGCAATCGGCCAAGGATTCTCTGGTATGTATTATAATTTTTCTCTATCAAATACTTATATCTGTGCAAGTTATGAACATAATGGGGTGTATAAAAAAAAATTACAGTTTTTTAAACAAATATTTGTATTATTATTTCTTTGGTATAAAATTCAATTATAAGTCAAAGTATAGTCCATTTTTATCTACCGTCATTACCCATCTGCTAGCCAATTGCTCGATGCCACGCTGATACCATTCCTTGGGATGCCTGTCAAAGAAATCTTGGACAGCATTCTCAACTTCCGCAAAATTATCAAATTTTTTCTCTTGAAGAAAATGGGCCATGGATCGAAACAAGTAGTAATCCGAAGGTGCGAGATCTGGAATATATGGTGGATGAGGCAGGCAGGAGTTTCTGCCATGAAGTTTCTAGCCTCTTAGCTGATTGTTGAGGAGTAAGTTCGTGAGGGACTAACAATATCTTTCAACACACCACACTCCCTGGCAAGTTCGCGAGTACTTGTGGACGGATTTGACTCAACAGCTTCCTTCAGAACCTCATCAATATACATTAATGGCCGCCCGGAGCCCTTCTTCCTTTCCAACGTCGTATCTCCACTTCTAAATTTTTCAAACCAACGCCGCACAGTGCGCTCTTCAAGGACACCTTCCCCATCATATTTAAAAATTTCACGAGTTGCTTCAGCGGCTGTGAATTTTTTTTTTTCAGTAATGTCCTAAAATTACGAGAATTTCGTAGGAGACTGTCATGTTTCTTCTTTGAAATAAATAACTGAACTGAGGCTATTTTTTGAAGATGTGAGTTAGTAAACAAGCTTAGAGAATGCTCTAAAGGGATTATTAGTATTGGTAAATAATAAATAGCATTAAGATATTTACAGACTTTTGAACTCTGAAATTTGATAAAACGGTCATTTTTTTTATATGCATTACTTTAGAATAGTAGGTACCTGTACAACGTTTTACTAGGTTCTTGTGGTTATAGATGAAAATTAAGAGGATTTTATTGGGTGTCAACTAGATATTTCTCATTTCTCGCCTTCTTTATTGAATGTGCTTTCTCTGCAATGGAAAAATCAGTGGTAAAGGAAAGAACCAGATTTGGCTAACTTAAAGCTCAAAATTCAGTAGTTGACAGGGGTTGGGTGTCAACAACCAATGCATCTATCAACTACTAGCACAACACGGAATTAGGTCCCTCTTTTTTCCTTTTTTTTTTCAGTTTTAAAATAGCACCAACAAAAAAAAACAACTGGATTATGAACCTCAGCAAATGGAGAAGGCCCTTGATAACGTCAAAAGGAGAATTTCTGTTGCAGCGGCAGCAAAAAGCAACGGAGAACTTCGAAAACTAGTACCCTGTCAACAACTATAAATTGGCATCCAGCGAGTTAACTACAAATGCAAAAAGGTGACTTGGAAAATTAACTCTTTTTCAACGTTCTATTAATACTATTTCAAATTTTAAAAAATTAGGATAACGGACGGGATTCGGACATATCGGGGGAGGGGAGAAAGAAATTTGTCACATGATCAACCGAGGAAATATTGCTAAAAAAGTGTGGTATCTTTCTAAAAGTGTCAACTACTATATACTATAGTGCACTTAACCTACTACGCTAAAAGAAAATCACAGCCCAATTAGAATTGATCGATCCAACTAACGAACTACATAGTTGGGTGAAAAAAAAAAAAATCTATAAATAAAATTAATTTGAAAATATTACATAAACTTAACATGAATTTTAAAAAGTATTAAATTAAAAGGTATCGGCAACAAAAGGAAACGTATCATAGAAACTTCATCGTTTGGAAAACATCCAAAGATTGTTTTGTACAGAAGGACTCAATTATGAACTATTTTTAGAGAACAAAGGTAAGGGAGAAAAGTTGTTTCTAAAATAGCAATCATTTTACTTTTATGTTTTAAACAAGGTTATGGGCTATTGGGTCAAAGTGAAAGCTAAGAATAAGTCTGAAAAAAAAAATCTATTTTACTTCATAAAAACTAATAGCAAAAACAAAAAAAAATTGTATTATTTAAAATAAAAAATGTTAACCTTTCCTGCAATTCTTAATTAATCATAATTGCATTTTCATCACAGAGGTCATGGCCATTGTTTCCATCTGTTTGTTTTTCGTCCTTGTAAATTTTGGTTGAATTATTTGTAATGAGTATGTATGTATTAGCAAACTGTTGGTATCTTCAGTATGTAAACGTTTATTAGCAAAGAGGCAGGAGCTTTTAAAATGTCAACTTAAAAAAAAAAAAAAAATATGTTATAAATACAAAGCCTTTGTATGTGTATTTGTTTTTAAACAACTGAAAATCTGAGAAGTTTCAGTCTAAACAAGTTTGAATAAGTACGTGTTAGTACTATGTTTCTGTTTAGGGTATAATTTAGAATAGTGGATACATAAGTTTAAGTCTTTGATTTAAGGTTTGGTGTTTTTTTCCTTTCTAGGTGGTCACCAAATCATTCTCCTATCAAACTTCACTCCTAGACAACATACGAGGTCAGAGCTTAGTTTTGTAAATATTTTGTAGGATGTGATGTTTGAAAAGTTGATGTTGTAAGGTATGAGAGGTTTGTGTAGGGTTTCTTATTATGAAGCATAGAGTTCAGGCAATGGCCAGCTTATCCGCTAAGTCCAGAGCGACTGTCGCAGCCTTCATGGATTTTGACATTTGACGCGGTTGAGAGAGAAGCTTTGGGATAACGTTAGGCCTTGCTTGGTGTGGTAAATATTGTTATTTACAGTGCATTTTTTTTTCGTACACTATTTTGTTTAGTTCTATATACTATTATTATTTACTTGAGGTACGCATGATGATATAGAAGGATCAATCCTAATTATTATTATTTAGTTTATTTTTTATTATTTATTATATTTTGTATCTTTAAAAGTAATTTTCCGAGATTTGATTATTTTAATTCTAAAATGTGAATTGGGA
The DNA here is from genome assembly GCA_003667255.2 of Euschistus heros. Lineage (NCBI taxonomy): Eukaryota > Metazoa > Arthropoda > Insecta > Hemiptera > Pentatomidae > Euschistus > Euschistus heros. The sequence continues at coordinate 162,335 of RCWM02000654.1, read as the reverse complement.
AAAGTAGTCGAATATAGATAGACATATCCATGATTTATTATTTTTCCTGTCAGGAAGAAATTTATTTATTTATTTATTTTTTATTTATTTATTTATTTATTTATTTATTTTTTGGAATCATTGTACTTGGGAGAGGCATTCTGTAATATTCATTAAATCTATACTATTATATAATTATATATTTCGTTTATGATCACTAACCGCGAAACCTATTGAACCAATCTTTACCAAATTTTAACTGCGTCATCTTTAGTGTTCAAGGAAGGTTTAGTAATAATACAATTTACACATTTTCTGTTAAACATTTTCTGCTAAGAAGTGATAAATATGTGGTGCGCAGTGAAGTTTGAAAATTAACCGATAGGTGGTGCCAATTAAGTGAGGTTATAAAACGGTACAGTTTAATATAGAGTTAGAATTTGATAATAAAAATTGCTTGATTCAAATAAATTGTTATAAAAGAAAAAACTATAAATATTTAGTGTGACGTGTGGATCCTTGGGATGTTTAATAATCGAACGATATGTGGCTAGCCCCATTCTGTAACAGAGTTTGCAATGGTAAAACAATTGAACCCACCTGAACTAAATTTTAACTACATTATCTTCTTAGAAAGGTTTAAAATAGTATAGTTACTATAATAATAATTTAAAGGTACAGTGTTAAGTTGGCCACACTGCCATTAACTTTTATAGTTAAAATTAAAATCCAACCAGATGAATTCGATAAAATTATTTCTGCCGCACTAAAAATTATCGCCTTATCAAAATTCTTATTTTTAGATATTGTGTGTAAAAAATTGGCAGCCTACCCTTAGTTTTTTATAATTATCAATAATTAAATATCAAATTATGCTTTGCGTAAATTTCAACCACTTACTTATTGCATGTATTAATGAAATATTGTGAGAAATATTTTAGCATGATATAATAATAATGGTATAATATAATAATAAAAACTGCATGATACAGTACAAGATTTTTTATCGTTAAAAAATTAAGACTTGTTTTGTTTAACTGAACCTGTCTTTGTTCTTTACTTATAAGAGTGGGCGAAGCCACTACCGGGGATACTGGTAAAACTATAAAACCAAAACGTTGGGATAACAGACACACAGTGATTTAAAATTTATAAAGACAGAGGTCCTTTTTATATATTAAAAAAAAAATAGCTCAAAACGTATTCTAAAAATGTAAATATGAATGGGGAATTCCTAGGGAAATATATTTTAAGCCACCATTAAAAAATGTAATATATTTACTTTAAACGAAATTCCACTAAATATTAATAAGTACAACATGTAATTCTGAGTGTATCATTAATAAGCGCTGATATATTCCGCTGTTTCAGAGAAGTGAGAATAGCCAGGGCATAAATAGCGATGTCACAGACAGCTTTACTCATCAAGCAGGAAAAAAGAAAAAAAAAAAGAAAGAAATTTGGCTTTGCTAGATAGAGATAAATGTAGGGTTAGATTCCGCCGGTATGTGCTTATAGCCGCGGATGCATCCAAATAACCCTTAACTCAGTTATAAATTGTGGCAAACCCTCTTCTAACTTCTATTTTAATACCGGGCCAAGATTGCTTAGCTCGGGCCTCTGTTCGAGGGTTTACAGTTTATTCAGTAGGCCTACCGAGCCCGAAATAGGAACCAAAAGAAACAAAGAAAAAGAAAAATTCATGCTCAAAATAAATAAACCACGACGAAAAAAAAAAAAAAAGAGAAATTTTTTATTGAAAGTCGCATAAAGAAAACTAGCAACGGGGTATAATAAATTCTTTTAACCTGCAAAGAAAATTTACTATCAATAAAACTATTGAAATATTTTAATATAATTTTTGTATTATAATATTTATTGTAGGTTGTTTTTTTTTTTAATTTTTTTTTTAATTTTATTTTATCAAGACTTAAGCGAAAAGAAAAAGCTCATTTACATCAGTGTGATTAGACCAATTTGGACGCACGGAGTTGAGCTTTGTGGCTCTACTAAACCATCCAATTCATCTCCTATCCAATCCTTACAATCCAAAATCCTTCGAAAAATCCTAAATGCCCCTTACTTTGTCACCAATAAACTTATAGACCTTAATGTTAACCACCAACCAGATACCTATACTTTCATAGTGAGCTCCATAACCATTCAAATCCATTAGTTTCTCAACTTGCTTCCCACTCCATTCCCGCTAATCCTCCGAGGAGTCTGAAAAGAAGATGGCCTAGAGATCTTCTAGTGTAGAATTTTTATTGAAGTGCTACTGATGAGTAGTTCTTTTCGAGTTTTGACATGTCATTATTTCGCTCATTTACTTGATTTATACATTTGCACAGTTCAATAAATTGATATTAAAAAAAATTGTATTTTATCTATTACTAGCTGAAAGTACCCCGCTCCGCTACGGTTTAATATCATTAGGATGAAGACAACTTAAATTAGTAAAAGTTAAGCTTAACGTTGATAATTATTATTACTTAAATAAACCTGAACAATTCCATTCTTAGAATAATTTCAATAAGTAAATTTGACAATTTGCAAAAGTTAATTTTATATTATTTTGATAGCCCTCCAATGAAGCTTCGAGGCAGCACTACCATCTTACCAGACCATCAGCTTTTCTTATGGCATACTTTAAGTGAATATAGTCTCAACTTCTCAATTTTTTAAATTTTTTCGAAGACAGTTTAGTCTTTTTGTATCTATTTTTGCGTACATATCAAGCATAAATTGGTTGAGGAGATTGAGAAATTAAAGTAAATAAGGTTCTTCACCTCCTCGCTCCACTAACATTTAGGCGTAAAAATCAGCTGCAGACACAGTTTTCTTAATTGGTGTATTGCTGCTTGGGTCACGCTGAGGGTTGTTAATACTGTAACCATCTTCTCCATGGTAGAACATGAGACGATACAAAAGAGAATCATACACTTGATAGAACTCACTGATTCTTATCAGTTTTTTTGTCCCTACATCGAACTGGCCTTACATGTCATCACCAGAGAACATAAGTCTTTTAACCTCCTCTTTAACATAAGTCTTTTAATAGCTTCTCTTCACGAAACAACTCAAACTTGTAAATTGTAAGTAACCTCTGCAGCTACCATGAGTTCACAGAAAGTACCAATAGTATAAGGTTTCGACATCGATCGTATTTTTGTTTGTTTACAACTATAAGGAACTTAAACGGTGGTCAAAGTTTGCGGCTTAAAGATCTAACCTATTTTTTAACTTAGCTTATATCCAAATACCATATGTTAATTAATCTTTTATTGTTCACCCAATAAAAATTGAAATCGCATTTTTCGCAAATTAGCCGCGGTGCAGGCCGATTTTTTAAAATTCCTTTCTTAGCGAGCACCTACGGCCCTAGACGAATCTACATATCGAATTTCATTCTAATCCGTTCGGTGGTTTCTGAGATTTCGTGTTAAGTGAGTGAGTGATATTTGACAAATATATAATAGATTATTTATTTTTTTTTTTTATTTTATTTTTTTTTTGTATATCGCCCTCTGAAGGAGAAGCGTCTTAACTCAAAACATTGCAAAACTCAACCGCAATAATATAATAGACTTCTTGTGTACTTTTTCTTCTTTAGAGTTGTATTTTTAATTTTAAAACAGATGGGCAAAATTAGTAATTACAAAACTAATAATCGATAAAATAAAATAATTATCAGACTTATAACAAGTATTTAGTATTTGTAGATACTAAAACTAATTAGAAATTAAAAAAAAAAAAATCAAATTTAGATAGGAATCTGTATATTTAACATAGACTTTGATTTAACAAGAAAATGCTCGTCGTTTTCAACTACTCTAACATTTACTAGACAAGCGTTTAAAGCTCCTAATTAATTACTAGAGGCTTATCACATTAAAGTAAATAGACCTATTTGGGCATTAGGAGTTTAGATTTGGGCCTCCACTCCAATCATTTAACTCTTCTCAAATCCAATCCTCACAATACGAAATCCTTCGTAAAATCCTTAATGCTCTCTATCACAAGTAAACTTATCAATAACGATCTAAATGTATCATGTGTTAAGCCGTGTCCACACTATGTCGACCGACAATGTCGTTCGACAAGATCAACATTGTCGTTCGACAAGATCGACTTCAGTCTAATTCACACTAAGATTCGTACACACTACGTGTTGTCGACTTTGTTGAATATGTCGGGTCGAACCAAACCGCAACCCGAATCAAGTCGGTAAAGATCAAAGGAAGTCGAATCGTAAACGACAGTGTGGACGTGTCGAATGTGTTGTTCGACATCACTGAAAAATAAAACAAATATTATTGAGAAATAAATCTAAATTATGTCAATAAATTAGAAGGAAAATGAAAATGTTTATAAAATGACTGCGGCAGTGGCTAATTAATTTTCACGCTGCCTCTTTGGTCTGTGTTCCAACTGATGACGGGTAACCTCCACCATTAAATAATGACTCATTATACTCGTTTTACTATAAGTAAATTTATTGCTTGATTAATTTAAATTTCGTTTTCCTTTATCGTGAATAGGAGTGACGAGGATACGTCAATATTTTTTTGTGGAACTCCACTGATTTACTGTAAGAAAACAAAAATGAAAGACAAAATGGGTTAACCGTGGTTGCGAATATAGTCCAATAAAATAAAGATTTGGTGAGGAAAAATACTGCGGAACTTTTATTCTCAACGGATCTTAATGTTCTTTTGGGGGCTGCTAAATCCGAATTTGAAGTTCTTCTCATCTGAAAGATTTACTTTGTTATTTCTTTAAATTTACTATCATGCCGGTGTATGGAATTCAGATCATATCTCGTAAAACAAACACGTCATTACACTAAGAACCCCGTACTGATTTGAAGTCCTCGTTTTTTTCGGCAAATTTTTCGCTATAACTCCAAAAATATTAGTCCGAACCCAAAAATTTGTTTGACATTGTCGGTCGACCAGGTCGAATGTTTCGGCTCGCCCGACATGAATCGACAGTCGGTCGACCCCGAATCGACATAGTGTGAACAAGGCTTTACAAATTAGGCTAAAACATGATAACTATCCTTCTATGAGAAGCTAAAAACTCACCCTAATCCACTGTCTACCAAATATCACTAAACTAGAAAAAAAAATCTATCCAACATTTTAACACAAGTAAAGAAATACAATACGTAATACTCGCAGAACAAAGGAGGTAGACCAATATGCAGATGAGAGGATTATGTTTCTTCGACAAATATTGAATAATTTTGAGAAGATAAAAAAATAAAAATAAAAATACAACTTATTGAAACGTAAATCCACAATACAGTCCTCCCAGTCCTCCCATCACGTTCAACATCTGACAATTAACCGCAGTTTAACGCTGATTTCTTGGGAATCATTAAAAACTTGAATTTGAAAAAATTCAAGTTTATAGTAATTTTAACGGCTTTTTATAAATCTAAATAACTTATACAGTTAAGAATAACATGATTTCATGCAGATTTTACTGAGTCATTTAAAAAAATTACCATTAGAAAAAAGAAACAAATGGTTTGAGAAATCAGATGAGGTGGTTACAAGTCTAGCTTTTACACGACCAAAATCTGTATAATCGAATTCCTAATGCAAGCAATTCCTAATTCATTCCAAATCGATAATATTTTGAGCTCTTGATATTGGTACACAAATTTAACATATATCTTAAAAAAATAAAATGGTGATAAAGCATTGTAAGTGTGGAAACATAAATAAAAAAGTATTGAAATAAATGAATTTAGATTGAAATCCATTCAGCACGAAACAGACGTTCATCTGTTTTCATTTTTCATCTCATAAAAACAAAAACCTAATCAATAAATTGTTGACGTTCTTCATTATTCTAATATTTTGCAACTCCCTTTGAAAAAGAATAGACGTTGAACGGCGTAAGATTTCCTGTAATCAAGCCATAAAATGTTATTTTTAAGGATTGTTTTCATATCTAGACTTTCTTATCACCGCAGGCCGCTCTGACTATCAACAATTAATAAGCAAATATTTAAAATAAAACCAGGCCATGAATATATAACATGCGAAACCTAAAACGAAATATTTAAAAAATAATGATAATTTTAGAAGGAAATAACCAACGCTGGTTACCTCGCAAAATATTTACAAAATTAATAGGAAACCACAGTAACAAGTAGGAATTTATTATAGATGAAAACGGAAACCAAATGTTAAAAAGCTTCTAAAATATCATCTTTACAATGCTAATCCAACAAAGGTAAAATTTATTTACAAGTTTCCTGCTCTTAGGTTCTGTCTACTTTCTCCCCCCTATCTCTTATACATATCAAAATTTGTCAATCCAAATACTTTGGTTTATAAGAATAAATTTTTATTACAGAAAATAATGCAAATATATATATATATATATATATATATATATATATATATATATATATATATATATATAAATGTAAATGAAAACCATTTCGTTCATATGCGAGTGCTTTTCTTATGTTACCCATGATGCAATACGACCTTACCCATAATGCCTATTAGAAGTGACAATAAACAGCTGTGAATGATAAGAGTGGACTGTTGTTGTTAACCTCTACGGCTGCATTAATATTAACTCTGATTAATATTAATTATATATTCTGAATATATAAAGAGGATCGGAATAAGGGCTTTAAATGTAGTTTGTTTTGTTACAGCTGAGTGAATGTATTGTATTAACAGCTAACAGCTTGTAATTAATGTAAATATATATTGTAAATAAAAACATTTTTACAGAGAGAAACGAAATTGAGTTAAATATATATATATATATATATATATATATATATATATATATAGAGAGAGAGAGAGAGAGAGAGAGAGAGAGAGAGAGGTTGTTCAAAAGAAGTACGCCTAAGAAAAATTATCCTTATCAACATGCTGGTAGGCACCTGAACTAACAAAGGAAGATGTAAAAAACCCTTAAGGTAACAGCCGGAAATCTTAAAATGCTTTTCAGTTGAGACAATGGAGCGATTTAGGAAATTCCTGGGTCAATCTCAGTTTAAATAAACATTGAATTTACTTTTTTTTTTTTCTCCTTTAAACCAAGCAATTCTAGTTTAAAACGTTTTTTAATTTTCTGATGATCATTTTTTGAGATACCCGGAACGCTAGTTCAATAGTTAGGTGTTGCTAAATAAATCGACTTAAAAATGATTAAAACGATAAAATGATACAAATTCCCAACGATTAATCTTTTCTGATGTGAAAAAGGAATTTTTTTTTTAAATTATTTTAATTCCGTTTGATTAATTTATATGGGGCGGGAAAATTTTTTAAAACACAGCTCATTGCATATATCGTTCAAAAGCCTGTGAATCAGGGTAGAAAAATAAGGCTAGAAATAAATTATAAAAATATCAAGATAATGGTTCTCAGAAGGGAGAACTAAGCCAACCCCCAAAGACATTAAATAACAAAAGAAAGCAAAGGTTCGAAGTGTTAAACAGCTTATTTAAAATTTACCGGTAAAGGTTCGGATAATTGACTACCGGTTAATCGACGTTCGAATAATGGATGCTCTAGTGCAATTAGGAATATTCTGGTCCCCATGTATAAAATACCAGATAAAATATGGCAGCATACGGAAAATAAGGACTTCAATGATAAAAATAAAGAGCTAAATACTCCAGCCAGCATCAGAATCATGAGAAGAAGACACCACATGGGTTTGGTCGTCTAATAAGACTGGGATGCTGTTGGATGCTGGAGAGACTCGACGAAGGCACCACAGGTGGAAAGAGAAGTAAAGGAAAGAGAGTGTACTCCAAGGCGTAAGATACAGGAGAATGGATATACAAACTAAAATAGAAAAAAAATGGAAGGCAGAATTTGAAAAATCGAGAGGTGAGTATATGTTGATTTAGGAAAAGAATAATTTTTTTTTGTAGTTTTTAATTCGTAAAGATATAATTGAACTTTATTCTATTTAATGTTTTTTATTTTTTTTTTTTTTAATTTACTGCATGATTTTAAGTATTTCTATATTTTTTTTTTTAGATTTTACCATATTTGATGTGTTATGAGATTTTATCCAACTAAATTGTTTTGTGTCATACAAATCAACTGAGTTACCGATTACAGTTGTTTTTTTTGTTCTGTTATGCCAGGTTTCGGGTTGATATCTAACGAATAAGCAAATTATCTGCTCATATATATAGCTTTTTATAAAAAATGGTATTTTTGTCTTGCCTTCTCAACTGCAGACAGTCGATTATAAAATAGAGACATTTGAATGCAGGAAGTAGAAATTAAAATTAAAACAGATCTTCAAATACACATAAACTTGCACATTTTTTAAGAACGAGCATAGTGAAGAGTAGAGGATGTGAAGAAAGATATTTGAAAATAGTGAGTTGGAAAGCTATATCAATGAAGATGAGTAAGGAAACCCAGAATAAGAAGCATGAATAATAAAGGATATATCAAAGGAGGGAGTTCGATGAGAAGGCATACACATCAGCAGGTTGATATATGGTATTCAAGAGATCCAATGAAATCATGAAGAGGGTAATTTTTGTTTCCAATTACAATTTTAATTGTTCTCCTTTTAATAAATTTTCACATCTAGTTAGTAAGGGGAAAATTACAACTCTTTACAATTGAAAACGTTTCTTAATATGAGTTAGATTTAAATTACAAAGGATATTTGGAATTTAAATCAAGTTTTGTACTTTTAATTCTTGTAAGAATTCGCATACGTTTAACTTTGGGTTTTATCGTATTTTCTATCTAACAGTCTGGTAAAGTTTGGCCATTTAGTAGTTTGTGAGTTTTTAGATTGCTTATAAGAGTTTATGACCCTTGAAAGCACAGAAGTTTTAAAGTCGTAACATCAATTTATAGATATATGATTACAACAATAATATTGTCAAACTCTTACTTTATTAAAAAAATAATTAAACACCTCAATGGTTATTTTTGTTATTCATTATGTAAATATTGACAGTGTTGTATTAACATCCGATTACAGTATACACAGAAATACAAACACAGATAACTCATGAAAGAAAAAAAAAAGGATTAGAGCTGAAGCTACTAAATCCCGGTGATATGAGCTCTAATGCGGGCTGTCAATGCAACCCGTTGGCAAGATTCCTAATGACTGGCAGTCCAATCCAATGGGATACATGCTACAGGCTTTTAAGCGGGTCCAGCCATTCCCCTGCGATTACTTCGGGTAAACATTTTAACGAAAGCAAAAGCTGAGTTTTATACAAATATTTCTGCGAAGGAGAGGCGTCGTGCTTTCATTTAACGTGACATATGAATACGTTTATTCATAAAAAGTATCAATGCACCTAAAATATAAATAAATCAGGATTGGATCGTGTGGATAAATAAATCAATGAAGGATTCATATAATATTAGTTTTTTTTTTCTTAATTATTTATTTAAGATTTTTAAATTTAAATTTTTAAAAAAATACGAACTAAAATATTTTACTAATTTAATCTTTTAATTATCTATTATTGCTATTTGCGAATGAGCCCATTGGGACTACGCATAGTACTCAAGAGGCATGCTTTTCCTTCCTTCGTGCCCACACTTCTTCTGCTGTGTGCTTATTTTCTCTCTTGAGACCACGTTGTTCCAGTCCCTTTCTTAGGTTTATTCTCTTGGTCAACTTGCCACCTGAAAACTACCTGTTTTGGAATATCCTCTGGTATGATTCCGGCTAGTTTAAGATCAGTTTTGATTTCAACAATCCACTTCATTGTGTCTGTTTTCGATTTACTCCTTTGTTCGTAGAATTCAACTATTTTCTCAGTAAGCCTTGCTGGGATTATTCTCTTGATGTGTCCATAGAATTTTAATCTGCGCTTTCTAATATCACTGTCAATATTAGAACATTGTTTGATTTCTTGATTACTTTTAAGCCGATAATGTTCCCATACAAGTTTTGGGCCTAAAATTTTCCTTATAATTCTGCGTTACTTTTTCTGAATGTATTATATGTCGGATTTCCTATTCAGAATTAATGTCTCCGACCCATAGAGACATTCTGGTTTTATGACTATATTGTAATGTTGTCGTTTTATGTGCTTGGAAATACATTTGTTGTTGTTAATATTTTGCGTGAATCGATATGCATTGTCCATCTTTTGGCATCCATTTTCCGAGATATTTAAATTTTGAGACTCGTTTAACTTTGCCATACTTGGTTTTCATAAATAATTATTTAATTATAAATGTTAAATGATGAATTGAAATGTTATAATATTTCAAATATCTAATTTTGTAATTGGACATTTAGAAAAAAATAAAAGATTATTCTATAAAAAAACTTCATTGTACTTTTATTTTAATATATAAGCTAGCATTCATGTTTCTGCCTAGCCTTTTTTTTTTTGAGATCTGAAAAAGTTTTGTGAATATCAGAATATTGTTAAAATTTTTTTTTTTTTTAAAAATCTGCTATCTCAGTTCTGCTTCTGTTTGATTTAACATTTTTTAAATAAAAAAATTAATGTTTACTGAACATACAGTCTAACTAATATTTCACCTTAATTTATCTATTTTGGTCTCAAAAATAATCTTATGACATATTATTAATGGATGACTCTTGAAATATCTAAAAGTCGCGTTGAGAGCCGTTTTAATACTTCATTGATCCAAAAAAACGTTTATTGTTAATTTGAATTTTCTGAAAATATGAAATATTAATTTTTTTTTTTTTTTTTTTTTTTTGAGATCTGAAAAATGTTTGTTTTGAATATCATCGCGTTAGAGTTCTATCCTGGTTTGGTTATGTTGGTAAAATTTTTAACATGAAAATAAAAGCTACAGTAAAAATTGAAGAATTAAGTTTCATAATTTCAATGTTTGGTTCACTCATCCGCTTTGAGCTACAAATTCTTGGCACGAGGAAATTAAAAATTACCTTTTAAAAATTACAACAACATTTAGTTTCAGGTGAATAGTGACAAATGTGTACTGTTAACGATCATTACGTTGGGACATATTTTCGATGTTTCTTCAGAAAAAAACACTTTTGAGGAATTTCAATCAGTAATCTTAAAAATATAACACATTGTATTTTATAAAAAAAAAAAAAAAAATTAATATTTCATATTTTCAGAAAATTCAAATTAACAATAAACGTTTTTTGGAATCAATGAAGTATAAACAATGGCTATCAACGCGACTTTTAGATATTTCAAGAGTCATCCATTAATAATATGTCATATTATTAAAATTATTTTTGAGACCAAAATAGATAAATTAAGGTGAAATATTAGTTAGACTGTATGTTCAGTAAACATTCATTTTTTTTTTTTTTTTTCTAAAAAAAATGTTAAATCAAACAGAAGCAGAACTGGGATAGCAGATTTTTTATTATTTTTTTGTGATATAGTAGAATATATTTTTTTTTTCTTTTTCAAAATTAAACTTCTAATATTTCTCCTCCTTTAGGTTTATGATTGGTTCGTAGCCGAATGCCGTAACTAACGAGCCAATGTTCGTGGTTAAGTGGTATACAAAGGCTAGAAATTGTTATTAACAATAAATTATATACTATACTAGAGAGTGTAACGATTCGTTCTTCAACTGATTCAAGTCACTAGATAAACAAATATATTGGAATATAAAGAAATAGATTTAAATTCATTAAAACGCAAATAAATAATATAAGATATATAAATACAAATAAATCCAATAAGATATTAAAAACAATCGCCGCCTGCGGTTTGTGCTGTATCACGGTACATGCATTGACTTATAACCTCTATAGGTACACTCAGTCGGATTATCTCAGTTTAGATCAAGGAACAAAGCATGGATACATGGTACATGTTTTTCGAATTGGTACATACAGGGTGATTATCTCTAAGTGTAAAAAAAACCTAATTAATAGCAAAATTGAGGTTTATGTTTATTATCATTGAGTTTTAAACCTTACATTAAAAATCTAATAAAATAAATCCTAAATTAAAGTAATAAATAAGTAAATGTAATAACATAAGATCCTCTGATCTGGTGTCGCTTTATTGACAGTTTTCTTCTAAACAATAATTTTTTTTTTTTTGCTTTTTATTCTAATGAAGAGTTAATTATGTTTAAAATGCACATTTCCATTATGGGATTGTCATAATGTTTTATTTACACAAGTAACTGATTTGTATGCCAAATGAGAACACCATGTTTTTTCTGTTTCAAAAGTGAATTTCGCCATGAAATTGATACAAAATCATTACGTTTAACATATCATTCGAAAGCTAACCCTGCATATTTAGGAGAAGAAGATGGTCAGGGATGGAGTCAAAGTAACACCACGTTAAAGAAAGAATTCTTTAATAAGTGCCAGCGTATACATATGTACATATATTTACATTAGTATGTATAATCATTTTTATGTCAAAGCTAATATAGGATTATGATAATTAAACTAGGTAAGGTAGTTCTTACTGGTGAGGTTGATATTACGTGCTATAGCACCTAACTCTGTACAAGAAACAATACGTGTAGTAGGTACAGGAATTTTGTTATTAATAAGTCACACGAGAATAATATTAATAATAGTAATAATAAATAATATTAATGCTGAAATTAATGCAATCGCCATGGCTCTGCGATATTCCTTAAACTCGCCCATTGAATATATTGGCCTGGTGTCGGATTCACGCAGCTCTTTGAGGTCTATGATGAACATATATTCAGATCACATAGGAATACATTGCATTCTGGATCTCGTCAAGAAACTATATGAAGGAGGAAAATTGGTTTACTTCATCTGGTCACCAAGTCATATTGGTATAAGAGGTAAAGATATGGCTGATAAAGCAGTAAAAGAAGCTCTTGCCCTCCCAGGACCTGGCAAAATTTTTTTAATGGCGCTAGAACTTGCACGCCCACTTAGAGAGAAGATATCCCAAGAATGGCAAGCATTGTGGGATCACAGCCCACCGAGTAAACTCAAGGGTATTAAGAAGGAAATAAAACCATGGAGCAGTTCCTACCACAATAATGGCAGAGAAGAAGTGATCCTAACGCGATTAAGAATTGGCCACTCCAGATAACACATCTTCACCTAATAACCAAAGAGGCTCCTCCCAATTGTGAAATATGTGGCAATGTTTTATCAATAAACCATATGTTTACTGAATGCCTATACTACACCAAAAAGCTAGTCGAATCAGGAATACCTCGAAATATGCATCTCAAAGGCGCTTGGCAACGACGAAAAAATTATTGAAAAAGTAATAGCCCTCCTTTATAGAGAAAAGCTATATTACAAAATATAGATAAATTTCCATCGAGAACAGACGAGCGTTGATGACCAATAAGTTTTACGCACCAAAACTCTCAAATAAATAAAAAAATAAATAATATGTTAATTCACATTAGACTCTAGTGTTACCTTGAAGTGGGAGAGTAATATTAATTAATAAATATTACTTTTTATTAATAAACAACAATAAAATAATAGTTATGAGAATTAACAGACGGACGATTACACATTTTAAACCGAGTTAGTCCCCGTAAAAACGTGTACCATATTAAAAAAAAAAAAAAAAAAAAATAGTATACAAAATTTGTAGGGTAGTACAGTGAGCTTAAGTCACCGGACTGATTATTGAAATATATGAAATTCACCATACGGTCATCCCTTACTTAAATTACATTAAATTATGAACCTATTGAGAATAAAAAATAATAGAGCTAACTGCTCTACATTTTCACAATACGTTTTAGAATAAAAAAATTTAATATAATAAATCAAATAATTATAGATAAACATTTAATCACAATCATAACTTTAAAGCCACCTCCGAAATGCAACGAATATCAGGTATATCTGACTATAGAATATATTCTTGTGGCACAAAATACCAGAAACAAAGAAACGAAAATGGTCTGACGAATAAAGGCATTTCAACATTGCTTGAAAATACAAATATATATTTTCAAAAGCAGATAATTAACTTTTTAAAGAAAAAAAAAAGTATTATTTACATGGAATTAGAAATCTTAACTTGTGTATAGGGCCTTCAAACCAAACGTAGTAACCACACGGCACCAGAAAATATGTAAATAAATTTAAAGTCATATAAATATTTAGTTGAGTTAATTTTTTTTTAAAAATGTATAGTTATGATTTATAAAAGGAGTGTATAAAATTGCGATTTTGAAGATAATCAAATGGTTCAATATTATATTTATCAAAAAAAAAAAAATTTAATTTGAATTCATGGATATCTTGTCGCATGAGAGAAACATACACCAATAGTTAGTAACGCTAATGCAAAGCTACCAAGAATGTATAATAATAAATAATTATATTATAAAAACGAAAGAGACATAACTGTGAAATGCAGAAATAAAAATCATAAACAGATCTGTAAGGACGAGAACAAAATAGTATGTTATTTATATATTTCTGAAAGACGATTTGGATTAAATCCATTTAAAACATAAATAAATACAGAGCTAATACAGTAGTTGACGAATGTGAGATTTCGCTAATTATGTCGCTAGCAAATCCCAGCTGACGTATCACATTTTTTTTTTTTAACAAGTTGTAGCTTCCTCGTAGACATATCAACCTATGCCAAAACGAAATAATGTTACCAAAACAACAAACCTAGCAAAATATTTGGTCACCTTTCGAACGAATAATTTGAAAAAATAATTCATAATTTCAGAAAAATTAATTATGAAACATGAGTATATGATAATGATGAGATACATGAAATCAAAAGCCATTATTTTTTTGTTCATTAACATCTAATCACATTGAAACCTGCTAAATAATCATAACTTCACTTAAACTCTAATTTAAAGAATTTTTATTTATTTTTTTTTTTTAGATTTTTTTTTCAAACTATAAATTTAAATATTAATATAACATTTAGATACATAATATATGTATATGTAAGTAGATAATTTTATTATTAATTTTAAAATAGATAGTTTATTATATTTTGTTAATTAGTATGTTTGGATAAATAAAACTATTCCGGCAAAATAGCCAGAATACAACTTAAACTGTAAATCAAATCATTTTGTCTTTGTTTTAAAAAAGCATAAAGTCTTCTGCATATATTGTTTAAATAACAATAACCTTATATTTAACTATACTATAATTAAAAACTTACACTTCTTCGTTAACATATCAACCTATGCCAAATCAAAAAAATGTTAAAAAACAACATACCTACCCAAAAAGTATTTGGTCACCTTTCGGACGAATCAATTGAAAAAATAATTCATAATTTCAAAAAATTAATTATTAAACATGAGTACATGTGTAAATGATGTGGTACATAAAATCATAAGTTATTATTGTTTTGTTCATTAATACCTAATCATAATGGCACTAATCCCTGCTAAATAATCATAACTCAACTTACACTCTAAATTAAATGTTTATAGTTTTTTTTTTTTCAAACAATAAATTTAAATATTACTATTAATATTAGGTTTATATATATATATATATATATATATACACACACACACACATATGTTGTAAGTTATTTTTTTATTAACTTCACAATAGATAGCTTGATATATTTTGTTGATTAGTATATTTTCATAAATAAAATCATTCCGGTAAACTAACCAGAAGACAACTTAAACTGTAATTTTTTTTTTTTTTTTCAAATAAGAAAAGTTCTTGATGGATATATTGTTTTTAAAACCCTAACCTAATTTTAAGCAGAGTTGGGGAAAATTTAATCATAGCTAAAAATTAATAAAAATTTAAACATTACTATTTGACAACTAATTTCCTGGAATAAACCACATAATATAATAATGATTAAATCTTTCAGCCATTTTTTTGTGAACTAATGATAATTTGACTGGAAGATTAAATCATTATTAAATTAAGTGATTGATACAGGAAATTATTTATCTATCATATAGTTATGATTAAATTTTGCCCAACTCGGTTATTAACCATAGTATAACTAAAAACTTACACAACTTACCTACTAATTAACTACTGTAGAGATATAAAAAATTTAAGGATAAAAAAAAATTTAAACTAAAAACTTTCCAATGTCGGCTGAATGAGTTTAATGAGGCAGTAGTTCTCGACAGACGGGGTCGCACAATTGAGAAGGAGGCGAGCGGCAAAAATAAACATTGCGAGATTTAAGAGAAGACCTGATAGTGGCGATAAGTTTACCTCGATTTAGAAATCCAGACTGAGTTGGCCGGGCGGCAACCGTGGACTGAGCAGTCCCTTATCATCCCGCCTCTCCCACCAAAATATCTCCGCATCGTATGAATACCTTGGCTACAATCTGTCATTTTAGATAACAATACAACTGCATAGAGTCAATGTCGTGAGAGTAATTGAGTAGCTGATTCAATAAAGAAATTAGGAATGAGTCGAGTCCAAAAGTCGATACTCGATTCCTCCGATTCTTGAGAGAATGATCGAGAATCGATGATATAAAGTCGATTTCTTGGAATCGTTCGGTTATTGTTTTGTTATACATGATTACATAATTATTATACATAGATCGATTTTTCCTGACCATAAAAAAAAAATTAATACATATGAAATCACAAAAAAATATTCACAAGACAGTAAATTTTGAAACAGATATTGCTAAAATTGGAGTACATGATACATTATTAATTAACAAAATAAATACATAATAAATGAAAATAAATAAAATAGAAAGATGTAATATTAAAAAAAAATTTTTTTGAAGATAAACTAATAATTGCAGATAATAACTAACCTCTGCACCCAATATATAAATGAGTCTTAATATAAATGAGATATAGCGTGGCAACACATACATCGCTCATGGGCTAGAATAGTGGCACAACTCAAAAAAATAATTTTTGAGATAAATGGGTAAAAGTTTTCATTGCTAAGGAAAATGCATAGGAAATGCTTTAGTTTGCTTAAACCAAATTACCTTTAAGTTTTACCTTCTCACTTTTAAGCAAACTAAAGCATTTTCTATGCATTCTCCTTAGCAATGAAAACTTTAAACTCACTTATCGCAAAAAACGATTTTTTGAGTTGTGCCACTATTGCAGCCCATGAGAGATATGATAGTAATTTCTAATGGATAACACTTTAATAATCGGATAATTAAGGTAAATATAAATAATTTCATGAATTACTATACATATAAAATAAAAAAATTTACATCATGATAATAATATTATGTATAATAAATAATCTTATATATTGTTTAGCAGAAATAATTCTATAAGAATTGACGAAACATTTTATTGACTGTGGAATATATTTAAGATAAAGCAGAATATAATACTTATTTTTATATAACGATTAAAGTATAGTTGACTGGATGATGAATGGAGAAGAAGATAATCAGGGATGCAGTCAAAGTAACACCACGTGTAAGAAGGAATTCTTTAATACGTGCCTACGTTTCGACCTGCGTTGCAGGTCTTCTTCAAGGCCACCGAACCACACTTGTGAGGAGAAGGACGATGACTGCTTTATTATTTTTATATATTACATATAACACTAAATTCTTCAATGAAAGAGCCAACAATTATTGAAATATCACACTTATTATGGCATCACTCCTCTTTATTATTCCTCTATTAAGTTACATGTTTCGGGAAAACTTTGTCCCATCCTCAGACTGAAAACAGTATTTCTTATAATTATATAAGAACAATATACACATACTATATAAAACTATAACAATATACATATACTATAAACAATAGTTTTGAGATTGACCCTTGTACCCATTAGGTAGAAGTATTGTTATTTTAGATATGTGAAAGGAACAGACACGGTGTGATAACACCATGGAGAAATAACTGTTAAAGGTAATATTATAATGATATGTAATGGGCTAATTAATCTAGGAGTTGTATTGATTGATGTTAATAATAGAATAGTAGTGTAATTGTAAGAAATACTGTTTTCAGTCTGAGGATGGGACAAAGTTTTCCCGAAACATGTAACTTAATAGAGGAATAATAAAGAGGAGTGATGCCATAATAAGTGTGATATTTCAATTACATATAACAAAGAAAATATTTTTGATAATGTCATAATACGATTTTTAATTTATTATATTGTTATCTATGTTCTTAGGGCTTGAAAATATGGCAAAGCCATGAAACGTCACCCGTATGATTATTAATATTTTTTTATTATTAAAAAATGTTTAGGAGATATCATTGCTTACTATCCTCATAAATTTGATACAATTTATTACAAAATATGCCATATATCTTTTTAAAAACGAATTGGTACTCACCTGAGGAGGTCAAATGGATCTGAAATATATCAAGAGTAGAAGGGGAAGGGTAGGTTAAATTTTAGGTGTTTTCTTAGGTTTTCCCTATGACTAATTGGATTTTTCCGATCCTATGGGAAACAAATTTCAAATGGAGCTATTGGTTTTGAACGATTTTATTATTTCTAATAATTCATAAGTATTAAATTTTAAGCTATTTCCTACTTCCTAGGATATACTTCGGGGAAAAAATACTAATTGTTTCTCAGACATTTCAGATTGAATTCGTGAGTATGAAATAATGTTTTTCAATGTCTTATTTTTATTTGTTTATCTCATTTCAAGTCCATTTTGAAGCATTAAGTTTCATCCAAATTTTGTTTTTTTCAGTTATTAAAATTTTCGAGTGACGTATGATCCATTCATAACTCATAACTGATTTTTTTTTTCGAATTCCTGAAGTGACTCAGAAACTAGTTATAGTGGGAGTAAGTCATATTTTAGTTTGATTGTTTATATGATTTTTTTTAGACCGGTGTTTATGAGTTCTTGGTTTTGAGTATTAACAGTTGTCCATAGTTAATATTTGTACAAGGCGGTCCAAGTCTATGTTTGTAACTTTAGTAAGCGCCCAGTTATTGCCTAATTATAGCTAGAAAATATTAGGTTTTTTTTTTCTTAAAACAGTGTTCAGACTTCGTAGACATAACAACAGATACATACAAACGGCTGACATAACCGGGTATACACTCAGATGGCTGAAAGAAGCAGGACGAGAGATCTGCTCAAATAATATTTTTTGCTTTTGTTATAATTACGAGGAGGTAATGTTGAATACAATGCTTCCTCATTCCTATCAGACCAGCTAACACATATATTTACGGCGAATTTGCAAATTATTGGATTTGTGACATGTGCGAATGAAAAAATGTAAGAGAAAAATATAGTAGGTAATGTGTTAGTTTTAAGATGGCTTGACTATCTTAGTAGAATTGGAGTTCCCCATTCATAATATTTTTTTCGGTCAATTTATCCGATTATGATATTAAATGTGTTCGTAATTGTTTTCCACTGCAAAATAAAAATGTGCCTAATGTTTTATTTTTCACTGAAAAAAAAAATATGTTATACTTCTTAGGATATAAATCACGATCAAATAAATAATGAATTCCTTTGAAATGTTTTCCCGGGAAAGCTTATAAAAACTTAATTTTGCCCAACTTTAACTTCATACATTTATTCCAGTCATAATAAACATATTGTAGAGTGCGTGAAATATGAGATTATTTTCTACCTCAGGGCTTCGTTAGTAGTTAAAAAATAAACATACTTAAAGCCCCCGCCCCTGGGGGGGGAGGGGAGGGGGTAAGCTAACGGTAGGGGGAGGGGAGAAGGTCCCATTTTGTGGTTTTTCAATTATTTCTCGAAAACAGTGGACTCTAAAAAAAATTGTTTCGAATAATAAATGAAGTTAATTAAATTTTCTATAAAATTGTTTATAAGCCCATTTGTCGAACTTCCAACCATTTTCGAGATATACTTTATTGAAAATAGATAATTTTCGGCAAAAATAATTTTTTACCTCACTTTTTATCAAACATTTGCTTCTAGAGCCTTCCATGATCGTTTCTCAGAAAAAATGTCAGAATCAAAGTTGTAGAACATTAAATTGACTTTAACAATTTAATTGACAATTTCAACTTTCTGTTTTTTCATTAGCTGGTCTAATTTAGGTATCTTAACTGTTAATCGGACATTTTCTCTGCCATTTAATTCAGAATAAAACCTGTTATAAACAAAGCTGTGATTTTTCTGACTCAAAACACTTTATTTTTAACTAGCTGAAAGTACCATGCTCCACTACGGTTTAATGTCTTTAGGATTTAGAACAACTTAAATTAGTAAAAGTTAAGCTTAACGTTGATAATTATTATTACTTAAATAATCCTAAAGAATTACATTCTTGGAATAATTTCAATAAGTTAATTTGACAATTTGCAAAAGTTAATTTTATATTATTTTGATAGTCCTTCAATGAAGCTTGTAGGTACACCTCTGCAGACACCATGAGTTCACTGAAAGTACCATACAATAGGATTTCGACATCGATCGTATTTTTGTTTGTTTACAACTATAAAGAACTTAATCTGTGGTCAAAGTGTGCGACTTAAGCATCTAACCTATTTTTTAACTTATATTATCTCAAAATACCATATGATAACTAATCTATTATTATTCGCCCAATAAAAATTGTAATCCTATTTTTCGCGAATTAGCCGCGATCCAGGCCGATTTTTTCAAATTCCTTTCTTAGCGAGCACCTAGGGCCCTAGAGGAAGCTACGTTTCGAATTTCATTCCAATCCGTTCGCTGTTTTCTGAGATTTCGTGTTAAATGAGTGAGTGGTATTTGACAAATATATAATAGATTAGCCGAAACACTGAGAAAAACACATCTCTGAGAGACAGATAGCAGAATGTAAGACAGGTGCATGTAACATTAAATAGCTTCGCATAATAATAGTTGAAACTTTACTCTTCAAACTTTCATAAATATACCAAAAATTTACAACAATTCTAATTTAAACAACTATACCAATCAAAGAGTTTAAGTATTTATGTTGCTGAATTTACATATTCGTAATGGTTAAGTTGAAGAACCAAGAAAATTCTTATTTTTCTCACCCTCCAAGTAAGAGACAATAAGTACGGACCCTGTAGGGGTTTATGGTGCGTCCTTGTGTTGTTGTTAGGCATTTTATGTTTAGTGAGGCACTCTCTTTTTTCTTACCACAAGATACAACTGCATGAAGTGTGGTAGCTAATAGAGGTAAGATTGGTGTCTAGACAAGTCCCGTTTGTCCTCATCCCAGCTCAAAAGTCAGACACTGTTTCTTATTATTATTTTCCCATTGGAAGAATTAGGCACCAACTTAAAGGAGTTAATTACTTCTATATTAGTTCCTTACAAAAGTTCTGGATCATGAACACAACCCTAAATTCCAACTCTCGCAATTAATCATACAAGATTGTTTCCATTCCTCCTATTTATATCAATGTATATTTTGAATACTCCTTTAATTCCTTGTGAACTGAGTTGGCTTTATAGGGTCATTTACATTTTTTATATTCTTGTTCAATGTTAGAAGAAAAAATTAATGTACGTGGAAAGGCAGCCTAGGAAGAAATGTGTACCATAGAAAGAGAATAAGTTATCCATCGAAATACTGCCGCACTTTTTACACAAGGTGAAGTGGGGCAAGTGCGTCATATGGAATGCAAAGTTCAACTTCAACTTAACATAAAAAATCAGCTATTAATGCTAGGATAATATTTCTTATTCCATTGCAAACGTTGAACTTTACTCTTTTCAATAATATAGTTAATTTCCCAGATATCCTAAAAATTATTATCAGTGCGAAAGAAAATTGATATTAAGTGCCATTTATGCACTTGCCCCACCTTAACGGGGGCTTAAGTAAACTCCTAAATCGCTTGTAAACTCCTTAGCAGTGAATTGATACTTTGACGGGGTAAGTGCATAAATAAGCAACTCCCAGCAATCATTTTCCTCCTTGAAATTAAAAAAATAAAGAAAAAGTCACTGAATTATTGAGTTTTGCATTACCAAAAACATTATTAAATATGTAATTAATTTACAATAAATGGAGTAAATAACTAAAAAACACAGTAAATTACTATATAAATATAGTCATATCATTATATATATGTACGATTAATTTACAATAAATTAAAAAAATAATTCGATAACGACAGTAAGCATTTAGATATATCACATTATTAAAGGGTATATAATTAGTTGACAAGGCATGAATAGAGAAACTGCGTAATTCAACAATGGCTGTAGCCTGAAAATTGTAAATTATAAATTCCTTCTTCTCGACAACCGATCTTAGGTTGTGAGAGAATGCGTTAAATATAGTATTTCTCAATTGAACTGATCTCATCTTGTTCTGAGATGCCCTTTCCCGGGATGGAAAAGTATGCAGGATATGATGCACTTCCCCAGGTTTCATAACGCACTTACCCCTTTTTCGAAAAATGCTTGGGGCTTAACTCCCTCATAAAAAGAGATAAAATGATTTTTTAATTCTGTACACAAAGAAAAGCAGCATAACAAAATAACTTACCTTGGTAGAATATCAGCAATGAATTTTCAAAGGTGATACAATTTTATAATTCTAACTCCTTCAACTTTACACAACACCTAGATCAACAGGTTGAACTATGAAATTTCCTAGTGAGTTTATCTTTTACAGTAGAGCACTCTCGCATGTTAGGTTTGGAGGGTATGAAGTCCTGTCTACATAAAATTGATCACAGTTGATGTAACAAAATGGCAATAGAAATTATGGCCGATTAATGCACTTGCCCCATAAACGCACTTACCCCACTTCACCTTATTCATTTAGTTCACTTTGGAAAATTGATGTTTTGAGTTTTATTAAACTTTGAAAGCGTTTCGAGTTTTTTGCTCGTTATCCCTCGAGTGGTCTCGGGAATGACAATAGTCCTCCACTGCTCTTAACACCGCTACTGTGCATTTGTTTTGGCATGGATGAATATGAACAGCCTAGAGTCTGAAAAGAGAGGCTAGGGGGATAGCCTCAGTACCTCTGTTAATTGCTATTTGATATTTCAGACCTGAAATTCCCATTTGTTTTGGTTGGCTAACAATTGCCCTCTATCTGACCTTTCAATCACTCATTTTTAGGTTTGTATTTTTTTGTCTACATTAGCAAAATTAATACAATTAGAGTTTGTTATAATTATACTGAATGTCTTCTACTGATATTTGCAAAGTTCTGGGTTATTTGAGTGAATTATTTCGTTTGTTCCCCATCCCCGTAATTATTATTTTCAACTTGGTATGTGTTGATAATGCTTACTTACTTTCTTCATATTTCATTATTTTAAGTAAATAATTTATTTCTCTTATCCCTTCTTAAAGAATTTTTGAAAATAATGGATTAAAAGAGATGCCTATTGCTAAAACACCGGAAAACTTAGTGGATGACTATTGTCATCCGCGCAACCTTTCTTGTAACTGAGCCATACGCCACCACTCAAGGGGTCGGACAGTGGATACAAACCTTTATTTCGGATAGCTAGAGTTCATGCAGTTTTGAGTTCTAAAAACCGCACTTTAGACAACAGAAACCATAACATTTTGCAACACGACAATGCACCTACACATCGTTCCCGTTTGACCGAGGAAACGTATCTCAAATGCAAACAGTATACGTTTTGCCTCAGCCTTAGTATAGCCCAGATACTGCAATATCGGAATATGGTTTGTTTATATCAATGGCACATTTATTAAAAAAAGGTAGGATCTTTGATAATTACGAGGCCGTAATCAGAACGGTGAAAATCTTTTCCACTCGAGTTCCAGAAGTTTACTTTATTTTGAAAAAGTTTATATCGGACACATCATTAAAAAAAAAAAATTAAAAAAAAAACAAACGAAAACGATGAAAGTTAACTTAACGTTAACTTAACTCATGCCATATCTGAAGCAGTCAAAATTTTTGATTATAGTGTAAAGCCAAATAGCTAGTGGTGCTAATGGACCGCTCAGGTTGAGGGCGTCCAACAAATAAATGCCAAAAAAAAGTGCAGTAGTAAAGGTTAAATTAAAATTTGGTACCTAGCAATTTGATTCGATACATGAAGAATTCTGCTATCAAAGATGAAGAAAATATATTTTAAAACATTTTTTTTTTCAATAGGGAAAATAATCAATGTATACTAATTACATAATTAGGTATCATAAAACTCACCAATGTTTTAAACATCGATTAAAAAAATAAAAACAAAAAACTGAGACATGTGTTTAAACTGATTTTACAAGCCAACTTCATAAACTCGATTGACTGCCAGACAAATTAGTCAAACTAATCGTATTCTAGTAATAAAACAAGTCAAAATTAAAAAAAAAAAAAAAAAAAAAAAAAAAAAAAATCTGGCCTTTTTCCAGTTTTTAATCGTATTTATAACATAAAAGAATTTCGCAAAACCTGTCAAAAACCAAATGGTCGGAGAATAAAGTAAAAAAAAAAAGAAGTAAAATAACCTTCGAAGATGAAACTGGATCATTTAGGAGTCATGCCAGTACAAGTTCAAGGCTAGCAGCTATTTCTGCCTCAAGCAAAATCGCATTTTTACGAGCAACACAAAAATAAAATTTGATCCATTATTACAGTTCTGTCAATTGTTTCTGAAACAATAGACAAACGAAACTTAAGTATCCATTTTTTCGTTTATATATTTCTAAAAATTTCGCTGACTTTCCCATTCGCTGGATTTTACAGCTGACTACAAGAAATGAAGTTTTCTACATTGGCTTTCTGAAATCTTAGTAGTTATAAATGATGAGTAATTTTAACATTGCAAATTACTAATGAATTTTAAAGTAACAAATTACTAGATCCGAATAAATTGTCTATCTTTTTCACTTATATTATGAACTCCCAAGGGAACGTTTGCAGTTGTAACTCACAGATTTAAATGCCGATTTGTGTGTGGGTAGTAGGGACCTATAGCAGTGCAAAACTAGAGTTATAGCCGCCAATGGGCATTAGGAGCCGAGAAAAAAAATAAAATATGAAAATCACGTTTTATTTTTTTTTTCTTAGCTCTCAGTCAAGATAGAGAAATGATTGTTTCACGTTTAACTACAGTTATGTATGCTATTCATTATAAAAATACTTCCGCTATTCTCAAGACACCATCCGGCAATAGGTTGCTCAAAAACTTCCGCTGGTTCCGGAAGTTCAAAAAGGTTCCGGAAATCCGCTGTAAATCAGTGGTAAAATGGTAAAATAATCGGTGGTAAAATGTGTGAGGTAGCGCAAATTATTTACATTTTTTCAGAAATTGACAGATTCGTGCCTTCTAAAATCATACAAAATTTTAAAGGTAAAAGAATTGTTTGAGTTTTTTTAGAACGTTCTAAAATGATCTATTTATATTGTTATTTTAATTTTTACACAACAAATTTCAAATAAGACCATTTTTAAAAAATAAAGGTATGGGAAGTTTTTTTTAAACCAAAATCTGATATTAATTTTATATTATTCATCAATCTTAGGATTTAAATGCAATTTGAAATAAAAATATAAGTGAGGAAAATTTTTAAACTAAAAACTGATATTATTTCCAGATTTCCCATCTCAAAAACAGAAACTAAATTTTGTCGAAATCAAAAATTTTTTTTTTTATCTTTAAAATTTTGTATGATTTTAGAAGGCAAGAGGCTGTCAATTTCTGAAAAAATGTAAATAATTTGCGGTATCTCACACATTTTATCTCCGATTATTTTATCATTTTACCACTGATTTACAGCGGATTTCCTTGGAATTTTGTTATTTTTTTAGAGTTTTTGAGCAACCTAAAGCCGGGTGGTGTCTTGAGAATAGCGGAAGTATTTTTATACTAAATAGCATACATAACTGTAATTAAACGTGAAAGAATCATTTCTCTATCTTAACTGAGAGCTGTGAAAAAAAATAAAACGTGATTTTCATATATTTTTTTTTTCTCGGCTCCTAATGCCCATTGGTGGCTGTAACTCTAGTTTTGCACTGCTATAGGTCCCTACTACCCACACACAAATCGGCATTCAAATCTGTGAGTCAAAAAAAAAAAAAAAAAAAAAAAAAAAAAAAAAAAAAAAAAAAAAAAAAAAAAAAAAAAAAAAAAAAAAAAAAAAAAAAAAAAAAAAAAAAAAAAAAAAAAAAATTCAGAAAAGTAACAATTATTATGAAATCACAAGACAATTCCATCTCAAAACCTTATACTGAGACTAAACATTGTCTTACAAACTCATTTAAAGGATATCAACTATCAGTTATTAAGGCACATAAGAACTGGATAAGAAAAAAATCTATAAATGCAAACAAAAGAAACCACACCATAGAAACAAAGCCTTGTAAATTTTAACATATGTAGAAAGTACATCACTATGATACAAATGACCATGTAGAACCAAAAGGAAAATGTCACCAAAAATACTAAGGTTTTTACTAAATTACTTATCAAAACTATTTCACATAAAAGTAATAAAACATTATTACATTATATATCTCATTTGAAAGTCTTTGGGGAGTTACCTTAATCGGCAAAAAAAAATTTAAATAATCTTAACGTTAATGGGAAATGCATTTATATAATTTTATTTTTTAAGTAAATGGATTCACTTATTTTTGTATATTGTATTAACTGATGTAAAGTGTATAAATCTATATTTACATTTTCTTTTTTAAACAAAGTTAAAATCGAAGAAACAATATTTTTTGTTTTTAAATACACCATTTAAATTATAAATGCTATTAAATTATCAAAAACAATATAGAATAATCATTATTATATCATAAAAATACACCACTTCCCATATTTTACAACCATATTCAATGAAAATATTAATGTGTTATTAAAATAGTCCTGAATAAATAACAAGAACTAAATTTATACCAAGAAAGAATAAAAAATATCAGGTTATAAACAGTAACCTTAATACTTATAGGGAAAAAAAAAAGGTAAATTAATATAAGACCAAGTGATATAGACAGATAGAGTTAAGAATTATAATTTCCAATATTATAAAAATTAATTTGAACAAGTTTTCTATAAACTGAAAATCCATTTTGGAATAAATATTTATTCCAATTTCATAAAATGTGTAAAGTAACAGGCTCAAAATATGTGATCCAGATACCAATTGTTATTTAAGTTACCCCTCGACATACATTTCTATTTCGAACCACCTAAACCAGAGATAGATAGCATTTTCTGCTCATTCTTTGTCAACTATTGAAGATGTTTTTGTTTACTTTTAGAGTAGAGGTGAGTTATGTGTTCCACTGAACTATTTCACTGTGACAAGTGAAAAGTAAAATATTCCAATGGGTATAAAACAAACTTTAACAAGGATAAAAAAACGTTTAACATATATAGTTCCTCAATAGCTATAGCTATAATAAAAAATAAAATTAATAAATTAATTAATATTCCACAAGATCTGATTAATTATCTTTAATCTCTAAAAGTAACTTACAAGGGGAGGACACATTCAGTCTCTTATGGATCTTGTTGGCAATTTTTTTGGATGTACCTAGTCAAAAAATGTTAGACAAGCATTTTGCCATTCGAACTAATGAGCCCTAGAAGCCGAGAAAAAAAATCTAATAGCATGAAATTAATTTATTTCATATCTCAAGTTTAAAAAATTATATCGACATGATTCTTGCACCAAAATTTTTATTTTTTGAAGTGCAAATTCAATGAAAGATACAGAAAATTAAATTCTAAAAAAGTGATTAGATCTTCAAGAAAACTACTGTTATAGATTTTTTAACCCAAAAAATGACATTCTAAGCTATGTTCCTCCATTTATCATTTGGATACCAGATCTCAACCCTTTGACTTATTTATCCCTTTTCATCGAACTGCCTTTTTTGATAAATCCTTTATTATTCGTACAGCCTTATTTTGGAGTTCCTAACCCATTTAAATTCACAAGTCCTCCTCTCTCACTTCCTTTGAACATCATTTATTCTTCCATTACCACAATTATCAATCTTATGGAATTATTTATTAATATATTAATAGAATAATTTTTTGTATATAAATTCGGAGATTTATTTTTAATTACAATTTCAATCTTATATATTTATAAGTATATAACTTATCTAGAAAATTCACTGCCAGATATGTATGCAGCCAGACAATAATACCTTTTTAAGATATTTTCTTCCTATTCTTAAGGGACAAGATGTCCCAGAATAAAGAGTAGTTTCTTTCTTTATGTTTGTGGATATTGCATCAAAATCGTGTTTGTGTTTACATTTTTTTTTTTTTTTTTTTTGTTCATTTTAATTTTATTTTACAACTTATATAATTTAAGATTACTTATTTGTTTCTATTTTACATATTGAATGCAAGGATTCATAGTGATATAGGTCCCATATTTCCCTTGAGTAAGACAGATTATTAGCTTTACTACATAAAATGAGTGGTCAAATAAATTAAAAAAAAAAAATCCTATGCATTTCAGATTTATTTTATTATTTATGCTATAATGATCTGCCAATTATGATATGAATATAACTATGAATTGAAATAACAAATAATGTTGTGCAATTTCACAATTTAATTTTTCAGGTTTTTCATTATAGATTTTGTTTATATTTAATTTCCCTCTATTAAGTAATTATGAAATTGAATTTTAATAATTTTTTTTTCTTCTTTTGATTAAACTATGAATATTATATCTATATCCATAAAATTAAATGAGTTCTATTTTATGAAAATTGGGCTAT
Organism: Euschistus heros; assembly: GCA_003667255.2. Lineage (NCBI taxonomy): Eukaryota > Metazoa > Arthropoda > Insecta > Hemiptera > Pentatomidae > Euschistus > Euschistus heros. Next base: position 133,788 of record RCWM02000654.1, on the reverse strand, counting down.
TACAATCACATTTTGCAATGTTACAAGACAGTTTGTAACCATGCTTATTATTGATTATATATTTCTTAGTTTGCTGATAGAACACTGAGCCAACCTATGTTTGTTGTGGTTAATGCTCTTATGGACTTTCACTTAAGCAGGAAGGATGGGTTATTCTATTCTATACCAACCTATTCTCGCCAGGGTGGGAGGGCTCAAGATTTATTCTGTGCCGCAAATAAATTTCAAATTAACCAGTTGGTATTTGAACCCACAATCTTTTGTAAAGGCCTCTACTATAGACTCTTTCTGCATATCCTCTCCCCAATGCATCAAGCCATTAAAGCCTGAAGCCAACCTATCTATTCTGTTAAAATTTCAATATCATTAATAGAGAAAAAGATCATCAGGGATGCAGTCAAAGAGAAACAACACATCTAACAAGGGGACGTTTGCAGTTGTAACTCACAGATTTGAATGCTGATTTTTATGTGGGTAGTAGGGACCTATAGTAGTGCAAAACTAGAGTTATAGCCGCCAATGAGCATTAGGAGCCGAGAGAAAAAAATAAAATATGAAAATAACGTTTTATTCTTTTTTTTTAGCTCTCAGTCAAGATAGAGAAATGATTCTTTCACGTTTAATTGCAGTTATGTATGCTATTGGATATAAAAATACTTTTGTTATGCTCAAGACACCATCCGGCTTTAAGGTGCTCAAAAATGACAAAATTCCAAGGAAATCCGCTGTAAATCAGTGGAAACTTTTTTTCATGAACAACTGACCTCAAATCTCGATTTAGCACACCATAAAACCCATATATGTGAAATTTTATCAAAATCAAAAAATATTGATTTTTTACCCCTTTCGAGGAGGTTAAAATTTTGAAGTTGAGATTTCATCAACATTTTCTACCCGCCATAACAACTGCTGTGTTCAACAACAGTAATAGCATCACTAGAATCAGCATACATTCTGCTTTCTATCCATGCGTATAACATTGGATTTACTTCCGATTTTAGTGGACAAAAACTGATGTGAATGAAAAAATCCAAGGACAGCTATAACTGTCATTTTAAAACGTCTTATTTATATAATATAGGTGAGGAAAATATTTAAACTAAAAACTGATATAATTTCCAGATTCCTCATCTCAAAAAACATGTAGAAACTTAATTTTGCCGAATTCAAAAATAATTTTTTTTTACCTTTAAAATTTTGTAGGATTTTAGAAGGCTAGGGGCTGTCAATTTCTGAAACAATGTAATGTAAACGTGATTTTCATATTTTATTTTTTTTCTCGGCTCCTAATGCTCATTGGCGGCTATAACTCTCTCGACCTATTATAGGTCCCTACTACCCACACAAAAATCGGTATTCAAATCTGTGAGTTACAACTGCAAACGTCTCCTTGTAAGTATAAATACTTTAATGCATGCCAACGTTTCGACCTGCCTTGCAGTTGCAGTTCTTCTTCAGGGCCACCGAACCACACTGGAGAGGGAACGAAATATTTCTAAGTATTTCTACTTAGACATGGTGTTTCTTTTAGACTGCATCCCTGATTATCTTCTTCTCCATTCATCGTAACAGTCAACTATACTTTTATCATTATAAATATCATTAGTTTTAACACTGGCATTATGCCATGTTCTTGAATAAAATAATGCAATTGATATAAAAGATACAATTATTTTTAATGGTTCAAACAGCATTTCTATTAAAACCCTAAGTTGCTTTCTTTGATTCAGATTTTATTCTATTCAATTTACTTTCTTTTTAATTATATGAGAATTGTGGAATATAAAAAATTAAATGATATGAAGTTAAGTTTACATTAAAATCATGGGTAATTAATTTTTAACCTATATATGGATAATAGATACATTATAGGTACATAAAATTTGCTAATTACATGACTCTTTTATAGTAAACTGACTCAGATAAACGACATATATATAGGTACATAAAATATATGGTATATTTCTTAAGAAAAAAAAAATGGATTGCCTAAATCGCATTGACATCGCTTGGGTGATATACCCAACAATATTTTAATTAAGTCCTTCTTATTAGAAAAATAATAATGATTCAGTATGAAAAAATATATTTTAATAAACTATAGCCTAGGAATGGTTAGTAGATAGAGGAAATAGATGAACACAGAAGGGATATAGCTAGAAAGTGGTAGATGAGTGGTCTCAGAGGAAGTGGTATATGAGGAAACAGTAATTTTCCCAACTAATCACAGTTTTTTTTTTTATAAAAATTACAGTTGCAACTACTTAATGCAATGAGTAAATAATTTCCTAATTGAGTGAGGAAAATATCGGACATTTATTTTGGTGGAAGAATTTATATACCTTTAGTAGACTCTATAAATATGAATTTTAAATAATGTCAATTTTAATTATCTATGAACTTTAAAATTAAATTAAATATTATATGTAATGTAATGTAATGTACATTGAGATTGAAACATGTATTCATTAACATATTTAATTAATTTAATATATGCTGTAATCACCTCCAAATATGTTGTTCAAATCCTTGACACTTATCACAAGACAAGCATGGCTGGCCTTCGTCTACTTCTTGAATTAAAATCCCCTAGAAAAACAATATGCCATTAATAACTATCATAATAACCCTATTATATTAAAATACTATCTAATTCATAATATATTGTTTTATTGTTATTTTTTTTAAAACTTAATCAATCCAACTCATCAAGCATAATTTTAACATTAATAAATCGGTTCTTGGTACTTGTGTCAGGGGCAATAAACAAATAAAATTATATATATATGTGTGTGTACATATATATATATATATATATATATATGTGTGTGTGTGTGTGTGTGTGTGTGTGTGTATATATATATATAAATATATATATATATATATATATATAATTAATATATATTTTACGACTGAAAAATATATGCTTCAGTCCATCAACACAGTCAAGGCTTCTTTCATTGACTTATCTCATCCAGGCTCTACTTCAAATCTTTGATATACTTTGACAACCCCCAATTATTTTAATTCTAATACTAATTTAATAAACATCATGATAAATCAGTTCTGGACAAATTTATGTTACTTTAATTTCAGAAAATTTAACTTATTGAACAAGTCAGGCTTCCCAACTTCTGAAGCCATAAAACAAATTCCTGAGCTTTGTCTTCCACCGATCATATTAAATATTTTAGTATAAGAATTTGAATATCATATATAAATTATTATCACTCAATATAAGAGATAAACACAGTACTGAAATTGGTATCCTTTTTTTTTAACTTTAAACATTTTTTTTTTTTTTTTTTTTTTTTTTTTTTTTTTTTTTTTTTTTTAATACGTAGTACATTGATCATTAAGATATAATGTATCTAAATATAGTTTTACAAAATATCATCCTTTTGAATGTTTTAATGTGATTAAGGGTTAGTAAAACATAGTGTTACAATTAAACAGCGACAGTCAATGGTGATGTTACACTGATATTAAGGTAGTAACAAAGGAAAAAAGAAATTAAGGGGGAAATTGTTCTATAATTTTTGAAAAGTTATTCATTAAATGATATGTAATAAGCATTTAGTTAGGAAATAATTTTTATTATTTTCTAAAAAAAATAAATAAGAATATTATAAATATTTCTATAACATTTATTAAGTAAGCAGATAAATTTTACATGATAGGATAAAAGTAAAATATCATTTATTCAATTTAACTAAGATACTTAAGTATTCACTGTGTACTCTTAAAGAGAGCATTAGTTTAGAAAACTGACACTTGAAGCAGCACCTAATGGATACCTATTAAATACCAAAATATATAAGTTCAGCTTCTCACTGAATAAATAAAATAAACTAAAAAAAAATTGTGATTGTAATTAATTAAGTGAAGAACTAATTCAATCTAATGAATAGCAATGATATTTCAAATTAATTATTTCAGTACTAGCTAAACATTTATAAATATCACTAACTTTCAAAATTTAAACTTAATATTTTATATTTTAAACTTTAATATTTAAACAAAATATTTTAAACCTTAATTTTTCTAACTTCAATAGTTTAATATCTAATAAAAATATTTAAATATATTACTTATTCTTAATGAATCCTGTTCATTCTCACCCCCTTATTATTTTTTCACTTCTAATTATTGGTATAAAATAAAATAAAAGTATAAATTCTAGTATATTTGTTAAACTAGTGTTTATTACTGAGAACTTACACAAAAATCTTTTTTGACCAAAAAAAATTAACTTCATTTCTCCCTGATTGGGAAAAACAATAGATCATAGATATGTCGATCTATTATATACTGCTTTTCCAAATTTACATTTTAGAATTTAAATGATCAAATAACTAAATTAATAATTAAATTAAATTCCGGCTTTTACTGGATAAATAGAGGAGAGTTCTGAACCTTTTCGGAAAAGTATGTTACACATTGTTAAGTGTGAAAAAATCTTTGACCAAAAGAGTATAGACACCCAGCGAAAAGAAGTATCCATTTCAAAAAACAACTTATACGTTGATCTCAATTTAATGTTGAATTTAGATTAATATTTATTTTATTTAGATTAAATAAGGAGTAATAAGTAGAATATTTTGAAAACATTTGGGTCTGTAAATCAAAACAACAAAAAAATAAACAAAAAAAATTTCCTTACATTAACATCAGCATCAATATGTTCAGTAAAATGGAAAAAGAATGTTTTATCAGCAAAGTAAATTTAAATTTAAAAATTGACTAGTAGCACCAAACAGACTAGTAGCAAATAAATAAGTAAAACCGTTCCTTCCAACTCTAGCATTAGCTGAAACTGGAAAAAAACAACAATTTAAAGCTCTAAATGTATTTCTAGATGAATTTAATTTCTTATCAATCATCAGAAATACCTACTTTCAATTAACTTACTTAACTAGCAATGATTTGCCCCCTCTAACGCTTGGTTAAGGCTACCACAAATAGTTGATCAATTTATTGTAAAAATAAAAATAAATTCTCATCTGACATAAAAATTTAATGAGATATTTGGTTATTTATTCAAATAAAATAGAAATACTTAATGATAATAAAAACATGTATTTTTAAATTTAAGTTTACTTTGCTAATAAAACAGTCTTTTTCCATTTTATTAAACATATTGATGCTGATGTTAATGTAAGGAAATTTTTTGTTTATTTTTTTGTTGTTTTAATTTATAGACCCAAATGTTTTCAAAATATTCTACTAATTACTTCTTATTTAATCTAAAATAAATTCAACATTAAATTGAGATCAACATATAAATTGTTTTTTGAAATGGATATGTCTTTTGGCTGGGGGTCTATACTCTTTTGGTGAAAGATTATTTCATATTCAACAATGAGTAACATACTTTTCACACTCAAATGTGTAACATTTTTTCACCCACCAAAATGTAACAGTTTGATGCACTCTAGCGCTGATGGTGCTGCTTGAATCGAAAATTTCCCAATAGATTACTCATCAGAAATTGAATGGAAAGTATTTTTGTAATATATAATTTGTCTAGGACCTTCTGGTTAGGAGGTATATTGGTTTGAATGAAAAAATTCATGTTTGAAACCCTTAGGTTCTTGCTACTTACAAGGGGACGTTTGCAGTTGTAACTCACAGATTTGAATGCCGATTTGTGTGTGGGTAGCAGGGACCAATAATAGTGCAAAACTAGAGTTATAGCCGCCAATAGTTATTAGGAGCTGAGAAAAAAAATAAAATATGAAAATCACGTTTTATTTTTTTTTTTCAGCTCTCAGTCAAGATAGAGAAATTATTCTTTTACGTTCAATTGCAGTTATGTATGCTATTTAGTATAAAAATACTTCTGCTATGCTCAAGACACCACCCAGCTTTAAGTCGCTCATAAACTCCAAAAATATGACAAAATTCCAAGGAAATCCGCTGTAAATCAGTGTAATTTTTTTTTTCATGAACAACTTTTCATCAAAAACTGACCTCAAATCTTGATTAAGCGCACCATAAAACCCTTATATCTGAAATTTTATCAAAATAAAAAAATATTGATTTTTTACCCCTTTCGAGAAGATTAAAATTTTGAAGTTGAGATTTCATCAACATTTTCTACTGGCCATAACAACTGCTGTGTTCAACAACAGTAATAGCATCACTAGAATCAGCATACATTCTGCTTTTTATCCATACGTATAACATTGGATTTACTCCCTATTTTAGTGGACAAAAACTGATGTGAATGAAAAAATCTAAGGTCAGCTATAACTTGAGATATTTCAATAAGGGGAAATCCTGCGACCTCCAAATAAAAAAATTATTTTTGATTTTGACAAAATTAGGTTTCTACATGTTTTTTGAGATGAGGAATTTGAAAATAATATCAGTTTTTAGTGTAAAAATTTATAATAGATACATTATAGGTACATAAAATTTGCTAGTTACATGACTCTTTTATGGTAAACTGACTCAGATTATAATATTAGTATGAGTATTTCTTAAGAAAAAAATAATGGATTGCCTAAATCGCATTGACATCGCTTGGGTGATATACCCAACAATATTTTAATTAAGTCCTTCTTATTAGAAAAATAATAATGATTCAGTATGAAAAAACATATTTTAAAAAACTATAGCCTAGGAATGGTTAGTAGATAGAGGAAATAGATGAACACAGAAGGGATATAGCTAGAAAGTGGTAGATGAGTGGTCTCAGAGGAAGTGGTATATGAGGAAACAGTAATTTTCCCAACTAATCACACTTTTTTTTTAATAAAAATTACAGTTGCAACTACTTAATGCAATGAGTAAATAATTTCCTAATTGAGTGAGGAAAATATCGGACATTTATTTTGGTGGAAGAATTTATATACCTTTAGTAGACTCTATAAATATGAATTTTAAATAATGTCAATTTTAATTATCTATGAACTTTAAAATTAAATTAAATATTATATGTAATGTAATGTACATTGAGATTGAAACATTTTTTTATGAAAATTAAGGAAATTTTAATAAAATAAAAGTATAAATTCTAGCATATTTGTTAAACTAGTGTTTATTATTGAAAACTTACACAAAAATCTTTTTCCATAAAAAAAAAAAAATTAACTCATTCCCCCCCCCCCCCCCCCCCCCCCCCCCCCCCCCCGACTGGGAAAAACAATAGATCATGGATATGCCTATATATTATATACTGCTTTTCTAAATTTACATTTTAGAATTTAAATTATCAAATTTGAATTCATCTCGTATCCAATCCTTACAATCAAAAATCCTTTGAAAAATCCTTAATGCCCCTTACTTCGTCACTAATAAACTTATCCATACAGACCTTAATGTTCCATATGTTGCTGAGTTAGCCCAAACCAGAAACCTATCCTTTCATCATAAGCTTCATAACCACTCAAATCCATTGGTTTCTCAACTTGCTTCTCACTCCATTCCCGATAACCATCCGAGACGTCTGAAAAGAAGATGGCCTAGAGATCTTCTAGTGTAGAATTTTTATTGAAGTGCTACTGATGAGTAGTTCTTTTCAAGTTTTGACATGTTATTGTAATCGTTATCAGCTCATTTACTTGATGTATATATTTGTACAGTCATAAATTTCAATAAATTTATATATATATATATATATATATATATATATATATATATATATATATATATATATATATATATATAAATATCAAATAACTTAAATTAATAATTAAATTAAATTTACAGTTAATATTTTTAAAAAATAAACTTACAAGGGGACCTTTTCAGTTGTAACTCACAGATTTGAATGCCGATTTTTGTGTGGGTAGTGACCTCAAATCTCAATTTAACGCACCGTTAAACCCTTATATGAGAAAATAATATCAGTTTTTAGTTTAAAAATTTTCCTCACCTATATTATATAAATAAGACGTTTTAAAATGACATATTTTTATTTCAAACTGCATAGAAATCCTAAGATTGATGAATAATCTAAAATTAATATCAGGTTTTGGTTACAAATTATGTATATATTTTTTGAATGGTCTTATTTGAAATTTATTGTGTAAAAACTAAAATACTAATAGAAATAGATCATTTTAAAACGTCTTATTTATATAATATAGGTGAGGAAAATTTTTACACTAAAAACTGATATTATTTTCAAATTCCTCATCTCAAAAAACATGTAGAAACTTAATTTTGTCGAAATCAAAAATAATTTTTTTATTTGGAGGTCGCAGGATTTCCCCTTATTGAAATATCTCAAGTTATAGCTGACCTTAGATTTTTTCATTCACATCAGTTTTTGTCCACTAAAATAGGGAGTAAATCCAATGTTATACGTATGGATAAAAAGCAGAATGTATGCTGATTCTAGTGATGCTATTACTGTTGTTGAACACAGCAGTTGTTATGGCCAGTAGAAAATGTTGATGAAATCTCAACTTCAAAATTTTAATCTTCTCGAAAGGGGTAAAAAATCAATATTTTTTTATTTTGATAAAATTTCAGATATAAGGGTTTTATGGTGCGCTTAATCAAGATTTGAGGTCAGTTTTTGATGAAAAGTTGTTCATGAAAAAAAAAAATTACACTGATTTACAGCGGATTTCCTTGGAATTTTGTCATATTTTTGGAGTTTATGAGCGACTTAAAGCTGGGTGGTGTCTTGAGCATAGCAGAAGTATTTTTATACTAAATAGCATACATAACTGCAATTGAACGTAAAAGAATAATTTCTCTATCTTGACTGAGAGCTGAGAAAAAAAATAAAACGTGATTTTCATATTTTATTTTTTTTCTCAGCTCCTAATAACTATTGGCGGCTATAACTCTAGTTTTGCACTATTATTGGTCCCTGCTACCCACACACAAATCGGCATTCAAATCTGTGAGTTACAACTGCAAACGTCCCCTTGTAAGTAGCAAGAACCTAAGGGTTTCAAACATGAATTTTTTCATTCAAACCAATATACCTCCTAACCAGAAGGTCCTAGACAAATTATATATTACAAAAATACTTTCCATTCAATTTCTGATGAGTAATCTATTGGGAAATTTTCGATTCAAGCAGCACCATCAGCGCTAGAGTGCATCAAACTGTTACATTTTGGTGGGTGAAAAAATGTTACACATTTGAGTGTGAAAAGTATGTTACTCATTGTTGAATATGAAATAATCTTTCACCAAAAGAGTATAGACCCCCAGCCAAAAGACATATCCATTTCAAAAAACAATTTATATGTTGATCTCAATTTAATGTTGAATTTATTTTAGATTAAATAAGAAGTAATTAGTAGAATATTTTGAAAACATTTGGGTCTATAAATCAAAACAACAAAAAAATAAACAAAAAATTTCCTTACATTAACATCAGCATCAATATGTTTAATAAAATGGAAAAAGACTGTTTTATTAGCAAAGTAAACTTAAATTTAAAAATACATGTTTTTATTATCATTAAGTATTTCTATTTTATTTGAATAAATAACCAAATATCTCATTAAATTTTTATGTCAGATGAGAATTTATTTTTATTTTTACAATAAATTGATCAACTATTTGTGGTAGCCTTAACCAAGCGTTAGAGGGGGCAAATCATTGCTAGTTAAGTAAGTTAATTGAAAGTAGGTATTTCTGATGATTGATAAGAAATTAAATTCATCTAGAAATACATTTAGAGCTTTAAATTGTTGTTTTTTTTTCCAGTTTCAGCTAATGCTAGAGTTGGAAGGAACGGTTTTACTTATTTATTTGCTACTAGTCTGTTTGGTGCTACTAGTCAATTTTTAAATTTAAATTTACTTTGCTGATAAAACATTCTTTTTCCATTTTACTGAACATATTGATGCTGATGTTAATGTAAGGAAATTTTTTTTGTTTATTTTTTTGTTGTTTTGATTTACAGACCCAAATGTTTTCAAAATATTCTACTTATTACTCCTTATTTAATCTAAATAAAATAAATATTAATCTAAATTCAACATTAAATTGAGATCAACGTATAAGTTGTTTTTTTGAAATGGATACTTCTTTTCGCTGGGTGTCTATACTCTTTTGGTCAAAGATTTTTTCACACTTAACAATGTGTAACATACTTTTCCGAAAAGGTTCAGAACTCTCCTCTATTTATCCAGTAAAAGCCGGAATTTAATTTAATTATTAATTTTAGTTATTTGATCATTTAAATTCTAAAATGTAAATTTGGAAAAGCAGTATATAATAGATCGACATATCTATGATCTATTGTTTTTCCCAATCAGGGAGAAATGAAGTTAATTTTTTTTTTGGTCAAAAAAGATTTTTGTGTAAGTTCTCAGTAATAAACACTAGTTTAACAAATATACTAGAATTTATACTTTTATTTTATTTTACACCAATAATTAGAAGTGAAAAAATAATAAGGGGGTGAGAATGAACAGGATACATTAAGAATAAAAAATGTATTTAAATATTTTTATTAGATATTAAACCTTATTGAAGTATAAAAAAAATAATGTTTAAAATATTTTGTTTAAATAAATGATAATTTAATATTTTTGAAGGCAATAGTACAATTAAGCCAAATAAAATAGAATTAATAATAAATAGGTATTACAATAACCCATAAAAGGAACAAAGAGGTTATTTTTTCAGACTCTTATCTTATGTTATTATTTACCACTGTTATTCTCCAATTGCCTAATTTATCTCATAATTATGTGATGTAATAATGCTTTTATGACTGAGGGAACGTATGAAGCATCCGCGCAACCTTAAAAAATGCCAAATCTGTTTTTTATCTAGAGAACAGTTACTACATTTTCTCTTTTTAAAAAAATGTTAGTGGGCCAAAGAATAATTTATACAATTATAGCTTCCTTGCTGTGCAAAATATAGTTTGGGTTCTTGAATTGCTGTATTTGATAGTTGCAATTAAAGCCATTTAAGTTTTTAACTAGTGTGATAAAACTAGCTAAATATAAGTATAATGTTACATTTATATCACACTATGCACATGGTGTCTACCAATTTCAGCTATCAAAATTCCCGACATATTCCCGACTTTTTCAAGAATTTTTCTAGAAATTCCCGACTTTTTCAATTTTTTTTTTCAGAAATTCTAGCCAATCGATATTTTAATGGTTTCAATAATAATCTAAACAAATCAATCTATGCATACTTTGCTACTTAACATATCACAGTTAAACAAAATGAAAAAAAAACAACAACATTTTTTTATATATTTGAGATTACTCTAGATAAATTTCAAGAAACACATCGATGTCGAGTATTAACATTCGGTTTGAAAATAGTTAGAAGGTTACACGAGGTTGTCGGATAAAATAACTCTAAAAATGTCCGATCAGAATATTCTTTTTTTTTTTTTTTTTTCCATCAGAAAGCTGGTTAAATTGACTATGAGACTTCATATATGAAATTTTTATCAAGCCCCATGATATACTCACGCCATCACGCTGAGAACCTCCTACTCTTGAGAAATCCACTTTTTTGTCAGTATATTTCTCGCTATAACTCCGAAACTATTTACGAAGAGTGTACGGCTGTACGAAGAGTATACGGCCGTTTAGCGAAAAGTGAGGTGAAAATGATTTCCTTTTTCTTTTTTATCAATCAATTATTTCAAATAACAAAAATAAATTAATTTTGATTGATAAATAAACCAGAAAAATACAGTATTTTCCCCCAGAACCCACTTTTGACTGTTTTTTGTTATCCGCCGTATTTGAGAGAACCGCTGGGCCCACAGGTACCATTCTGGTCTCAAATGATTTATTTCAGGAGATATTTCACAAAATAAGTGACCATATAAAAAAAAAAAAAATAACTTTTAGAAAAAAATGGCCTCTTTTCGATGATAATATCCCTGAATCTTGGGAACCAATGGCTATATAGAGCTCACCCTGATCTCAAATTGTAGCAAATTTAGTTTACTTTAAAAGTATGTGGAGTGACTATACCGATCAGACGCTTCCTTAACTCACATATTGAGCAAAAACTGGAAAAATTCTGAAAATTTTAGCATTAACGACGACTTTTTCCCGACTTTCGCTAATTTTCTGTAAATTCCCGACTTATTCCCGAAATTTTCCCGACCACACGAAATTCCCGACATATTCCCGAAATTCCCGAATTTCCCGACTAGTAGACACCCTGTATGCAAATATTCAATACATATTTGCTTATTCCTTCTACTATTGATATATTAAATATTAACTATTTTGAGATGAAATTATTTCGTTGGTTACAAGTATTTTGATAATCATAAGAATGTAAATACAAAAAATGTATTTAGATTAATATATAATCCAACAAATAACTCACAATAGTCAATTGATAACTAACAACTCACATCAATATATACATATTTGCAGCTATACAAAAAAAAAAGTGCAGAGCCTATTTACAAAAATGACAGCCAAAAAATAATAAAAAAAATAAATCACAATATAGTAAGATATTTTTAACTAGAAGAATGATAAGCAGATGTCAATTACTTTTTTAAATGACTATAGAACCCTCAAAGCTTTGCTATAAGCTTCTGTATGTAGCTTCTGTATTTACTAATGTAATATCTCAAGAACAAGTTTATTAAGTATGAGCTTTTAAACAAAGAACTACTAACAAATTGTTTTCCTCAGAAAATTATAACACCTATATTATTATCATTGAATATATGTTTAATAAAACAAAGTTTTAACTTTAACTGAACAAAGTAACCTTCAAACATAATAGCTTTGTGGCTTAAGTGAAATTTATGTATATTTATACTTCAGTACAGTTTGCTATTTCATGAATAGATAGACTAGTCCCTAAAGAATAGCATTTCATCCCAAGTAATACCAATAAAGCCTAATTATATACTTATATAAAAGACAGTAATTTTCTGTTGCCATAGTATTTTGACTTAACAATACAATTGACGTAGTACAGTTTTAGCAATAGAAGGACAAATGAGCTCATAAAATAACCATTAAAGAGTTTGTATACAGCATATTTTTCATAAATAAAAATAGACAGTAAAGCCATGAGGTAAGTAAACCACAGTGCTAAAATTTAACTAAAAATAATTTTTTACTAATACCAAGAAATGAATAATTCATGTAGTTATAAATGAAAATTACTATCTATATGTTTATGCTAATTTTAATATGTGTATCAAAATCTTAATCTTGAACATCTATTGAATTTAACTTGATATATGATGATATTCCACTAATCCCAGTGGAACAGATCCGCTATCTAGGACTCCATATGGCCAAATGTCTTACTTGGAATCCATATACAACACTAAAAAGTCAAGAAACTGCCTATCGTTATAGACTACTTCAAAATTTACAAGACAAACATTCAAAGCTCCCAATTAATTACAAAAGACTCATTTACATGACTGTGATTAGACCTATTTGGAGGGACAGGGTTGAGCTTTGGGGCTCCACTAAATCATCCAATTCATCTCGTATTCAATCCTTACAATCCAAAATCCTTTGAAAAATATTCAGCACTCCTAACTTTATCATCAATAAACTTATCCGTAAAGTTCTAAATTTTCCATATTTTGCTAATTTATCCCAAACCAGATATCTTCCTTTCATAGTAAGCCCCATAACCACTCCAATCCAATAGTCTCCCAACTTGCTACCCACTCCATTCCTAATAACCCACCAAGGCGTCTGAAAAGAAGATGGCCTAGAGACCTTCTAGTGTATATTTTTTATAGATTTGCTACTAGTGAGTAGTTATACACAAGTTATACATGTCATTGTATTATTTATCAACACATAAACATGATGTATACTATTTTGTACAGTTGTGAATATCAATAAATGAAAAAAAAATAAATAAATAAAAAGGGGATAAATTTTAGCTCAGATGTTCTTAAATTAGAAATCTGCTCTATTATAGAATGGAAAGGTCCAATATACTATATAAAAAACATGTTCAGCAAACAGAAACTGTAGACAATGTTTTCTTCTTAAACTTATGCCACGAAATAGCTTTTAATAAAATGATTAATCGCTAACCACTATGGTTGGTACATTCTTTCCACTACTACTATGAAAATATGTGCCATATCCAATTTTTTTTTTTTTTTAAATTCTTGTTTTTAATAATTATAATATTTCTGATTGATTTTATGACTGATATTCACCAATGACTGAACATAATTTTTTTATGAATATCAATTTTGATCAAATTTGAAAGTTCAAATAATATTCATGTTTCATCAATCAATTTAAGAGACAAATTTTTACTTTTCATATTAAACATGGAAATTGTGAGATTTTAGCATAATTTTAAAATTTTCCTTATTCCAAATTAGTTATTCTATTGAAAAATACAGTAATAAATGAATTCACAAACAAACATTTTCTTACTATGACATTTAATACATTCAAAATTAAATAGAAATGAAAACACTATTTCAAATTATAAGTTATTTTTAAAAAAAATTGTTTCAACTTAAGACACTCACCTTATCTAGATAATTTTTATAGTTTATGATTTTTATAAAGCACTAAGATTTTAACACAAATAAAACAAAACACATTCACTCACGACACGGAAAAAACGAACTGCACCTTATAAAAATACAACCGAAATTGGAATTGAAAAAGATGGCTTCCGGATAATTAGATTTTCTCAGAACCTGGAAGTTATAACTCCAGAATAAATCCCCCAAGTAATGAAATATTCTAGTGTGGGAATAAATAATAGTTTTATTAATTTAAAAAATGCGTTTTAATAGTAATAATTGAATGTCTACTTTTAACCGATAATTTCGTGAAAAAAAAAATAAATAAAAAAATAATTATACGGCAAAGAAAAAAGTTTCATCGAACAAATAATCAGTTACGTATTGAATTATTTCTTGTTTTAATTATTATACATAAATGTATTTTAAATATTAAAGAGAAATAATCTATACAGTGTGATATAAATATTTTTCCATTACACATTATTTATTTTTAAACAAAAAGGAGCCTATTTGAAGAAGGCATTTGTTCAAGATGGCAGCACGAGAAAGGCATAATATGTAAGTAATGGTCACGAAATAATTTAAAATTCAAGATTAACTTATGTAAATTCAACATTTATAATTTTTTTTTTTGTTTTTTTTAATTTATTAAGTCACAGTTACATATATAGGTATGCATAACCTTTAAACGCAAATCTCTGAAAAGATTCCAAAAACGTTTTAAAATTCTTGTTAAGTACTCTAAAATGAAGTAAATGGTTGTAACTTTTGCCTATTTTCCGTTTTAATATAAATATTGATTTTTGGTACTATGTTTTAAAATGTATTATTTTATACAATTCTAGTATAAAAGAGGCAAATATCATCAGAGACTACTACGTTGATGATAACTAGTTCCATTTTACTAAATAGTTAAATATAAGATATCTTTCTTATATTCAATCACATAATATGTGATGTTTTATTATGTAAGTATATATAAAACATCTGTAAAATATTTTAATTAGGCTTATTACATTTCTTTAGTCAGTTGCTTGGTGTAAGAGTGTAATTTCGTTTAATAGAATGATATAAAAAGATGAATAGATTTATAAAACCATGCATTAACATGGAAGAACGGCCAAATTGGATAGAATAGAATTTATTAAACTAAAAAAAAATATTTTGACGAAATAATTAGTTTGACATTATTGGGTTTTGTTAAGGAAATATGGCGGCAGATTTTTTATAATAATTTTAATTTCAAGCTAATTAATTATCTATCCAAAAAATTATTTTTTTATTTTTGTTCAGGTTTACATACAAACCACGACAACCATTTCAATAAGGTGTTATTATAATTTATTAAAATCTTTAATTACTAAATAATGTATTATTATTTAATTATTTTTTTTTAATTACTGAAAGAGAGAGTTTGACATTGGTGGTTTTTGACAAGGAAAGATGGCCGCGAATTTCATATAAGTACTTTAATTTTGAGCAATTTACTTACTTATTGAAACAGCTATATTTTTTAATTTTTTAATATGTACTTAATTTATCGAACATTATATTTATTAAAACTGATTTTATTATATTTATATATATATATATATATATATATATATATATATATATATATATATATATATATTTATACATGGACAACCGGTTCAATAAGACGTTGCTATAAATCCTGTCGAAAAAGAAGTTGATTAGTCAAAATGTAGTTTTCAGTATATCATCGATTATTCAATCGATTTTCTGAACATATAGTTACTCTAAAAAACCATTTATGCCAAAATATATAATTTAGGGCCTA
Organism: Euschistus heros; assembly: GCA_003667255.2. NCBI lineage: Eukaryota > Metazoa > Arthropoda > Insecta > Hemiptera > Pentatomidae > Euschistus > Euschistus heros. Next base: position 117,535 of record RCWM02000654.1, on the reverse strand, counting down.
ATTAAGAAGCACAGCCATTTTTTCACAACGCTGATATTAAATATGCTGCTTTGAGGGTTAAAAGCCAATTCATTTTCAAGGTAATCTGACTTATCCATTACTTCTTGAAAACCACCGAAATAATAAACAATTATTTGGGTTAGTGCATAAGTAATTTTTAAATATTTTAGTTTCCAGAAAATCGGATAATACAATCAAAACTTTTTTGGTTCCTTTAATTTCAAGGTATGATTATTCGCTGATTGAATTATAAACATATTGTTTCATTATCAAATCGTTACATCAAATTTATGTATTTATTGGTTAAAATAAATTACTGACTTACACATACCAAAAGATAACGAACAAATACGAACCTACTACAAACGATTTCACGAAAAATTACATGGACATACTAATACACTTATAAACGACTTGGCCACAACATATATTCCCGACAACACCCAGAGAAGGCTAAAAAGGAGCTGGATGAGAGACCTCCTAGACTAAAATAAAAGAAAAATAAAGACTGGAAGTGCCGCTGGGTTCTTCTCCCCCTCATGCCTTTCACGCCATTTTCTTTCGCACAATCTGGTTGTCTAGTTGTAGTTGACAGGTGTGACTAAATATATAAAGTTAAAAAAAAATAAATAAATAATAAATTAAAAAATATTTTAAGAACTATAAACTATCTTATGAAATTTAATACATGTTTTCTATTTTATCTTTTTCTCCTGGGTATTATTTATGTACATATTTTTTAGGTCTAAATTCGTTTGTTTTCATATTATATGATAAACTGAAACTGATGATAGGGCGTATAAAAAAAAAAAAAAAAAATGACCGTTTTATCAAATTCCAGAGTTCAAAAGTCTGTGAATATCTTAATGCTATTTATTATTTACCAATACTTAATAATCCCTTTAGAGCATTCCCTAAGCTTGTTTCTAACACTGGACTTCTTCAAAAAAAAAGTCTCAGTTCAGTTATTTATTTCAAAGAAAAAACATGACAGTGTCCTATGAAATTCTCGTAATTTTAAGACATTACTGGAAAAAAAATTTCACAGCCGCTGAAGCAACTCGTGAAATTATTAGATATCAAGGAGAACTTGTCCTGGAAGAGCGCTCTGCGCGGCGTTGTTATGAAAAATTTAGAAGTGGAGATACGACATTGGAAAGGAAGTAGGGCTCCGGGCGGCCATTAATTGATATTGATGAGGTTCTGAAGGAAGCTGTAGAGTCAAATCCGTCCACAAGTACTCGCGAAATGGCCAGGGAGTGGGATGTGTCGAAAGATACTGTTAGTCACCACCTTCTCTCCACGGGGAAGGTAAAAAAGAGCGGCTCGTCCACACACTTCCCCTCGAACCAAAGAAAAGTTTACAGAACTTCATGGGTTTGAACTCCTGCCTCATCCACCATATAGTCCAGACCTCGCACATTCCGATTACTACTTGTTTCGATCCATGGCCCATTTTCTTCAAGGGAAAAAATTTAATAATTTTGCGGAAGTTGAAAATGCTGTCCAAGAGTTCTTTGACAGCCATCCCAAGGAATGTTATCAGCGTGGCATCCAGCAATTGGCTAGCAGATGGGTAATGACGGTAGATAACAATGGACTATACTTTGAGTATTAATTGTATTTTATATCAAAGAAATAATAATACAAATATTTGTTTATGAAACGGTCGTTTTTTTTTTATACACCCCATAATTTTCCATTTTATTCTGTTATTATTTCGGGCTAATAATTGTTTCTGAGTAGAAGCAGTCACTTTTTCTGGTCCTAGGAAGACGTTTTTAACGAAATTTGACATTAGTTTTCTATAAAAATGTATATCAAATTATATCAAAGTGAAGTTATTTTTTTTAACAGTTTTAACTTGTCTATTTTACATCTTTAGAAAATTATTAAAGGTCATAATTATTAAATGAAGAGGATTATTATAAGAAAATATAAATATAAAACTAATTATTTTTAATCTTCCTAAACGTTTGATTTTTTTATTATTATATATTAAATAAACTTTTGAATATAATGTATTTAAATATAAATATATTGGTGAAGAGGTTGGTATTGGTTATGTTTTGGTCGAATACAAGTTTATCTCATGTGACAGCTATGTGGCTCGGCTCCTCAATATAGGAGATATGATACATGAGGATATCATACACTAGTTTCAACAGGTCCAATACATCTTTTCTGAATATGGAGACCTTCGGCCCCCTTCCCTATCACCAAGTTTTCCAAATAAGCTTTTATTATGAGAGCGATACATCACCAATATTATTTTATTATTTATATTTCGGTTACTGTTAGTTTAAATTAAAAGATAGCCCTGCTAAAGAGCAGTATAAAGTAAAATATTACAAAGTTCTTTATCATGGTGTAGATCTAAAGTTCTCAATGCTTTCAAAAATACTTACAATAATTTCAAAGGATACTATTTTTCAGATCTGCCAGGATGTGACGATTTTTGGCAGCCTAAGGACATCCTTGGCCACTCTCCTTCCCCAAATTAGTTTTCGTCCTTTAGGAAACTATTTATTTTTTTTCTCCGTGATTTAACGATTTTATTAGTTTTCCTCATTTAGAGTACAATTTTGAAATATTCATGGATTTAACGATTTTAAGATGGCGGAAGAATATTCCGCCATTGTTGTCCTTTTAGTTTTTCGATTCTCGGTAGCGGCACCAATATATCGATTCTATATTCAATTACATAAAAAAAGACTAAAGCGAAGAAACTGCCCGTCATTACAGACTACTTCAACATTTACTAGACAAACGATCAAAGCTCCCAATTCATTACAAAAGACTTGTTTACATGACAGTAATTAGACCTATTTGGACGTACGAAGTTGAGCTTTGGGGCTACTAAACCATCTAATTCATCTCGTATCCAATCATTACAATCCAAAATCCTTCGAAAAATCCTCAATGCTCCTTACTTTGTCATCAATAAACTTATCCATAAAGACCTTAATGTTCCATATGTTGCTGAGTTAGCCCAAACCAGATACCTATCCTTTCATCGTAAGCTCCATAACTACTCAAATTTATTAGTTTTTCAACTTGCTTCCCGCTCCATTCTCGATAATACTCCGAGGCGTCTGAAAAGAAGATGGCCTAGAGATCTTCTTGTGTAGAATTTTTATTGAATCGCTACTGAGTAGTTCTTTTCAAGTTTTGTCATGTTATTGTAATCGTTATCAGTATTATAACAAACCAAGTCTTAATAAAATAGTGATAATAACCCAGGAAATAAATACGTTTGCACGCATTAAAGTTTTTCTATTTAGACATGGTGTTTCTCTTTGACATTGCCCATAAATATCTTCTTCTCCATTCAACTTAACAGTCACTATACTTTTATAATTATTTTTTTTTTTTATTATTTCTTATTAGGAGAAACAGAATCAAAATGAGCTCACTCATTAGAACCTGCCTCCTAATCAATATAATGTTATTTAGTATAACAATAATTGAGCTCCTAAGCGTTTCCCAAAAACGTATCGCTTTTGACATACTAGGTCACCGGTAAAAGATGTTCTTTGTTAAAAATTTACAAATAAACTAAACTAATCTTTGGGGGATCAAATGAGTAATCCAAAACTGGGTGGAGTGGAGTCCAACAATATCTCATCACATCTCATCCAAAGAGTATCATTCGCTTTAGACCTTTTTTTCAAATTGTAATATATAACAGTTCGCACAATGGATAAGTTAACTCAAAACACATTAATTTTTTTCATAATTTTAATCACAAAAGGTTAAAAATATATATATATATATATATCTATAATTAGAAGAGTTTTATTAGAGATTGGCTTATGAGACACTCAGTGTTGCAAGGTTACTAAAATGTTTTTACAGCTTTCAATGTTTTCCACACACTTAACACTTTCTGCAACAAATAATAATATACAGAAAATAATAATTACAGAACAACAACAACAACAATGGCGCTACGGTCCATGCAGAACCTTGGCCTCTTCCACGATTCCCCTCCATTTGTTTCTGTCACCAGCTGCTCTCCTCCAATACCTCACACCAAGTGTCTTTAAGTCTGCCTCGACATCTTCCCTCCAGCGCAATCTAGGTCTTCCTTTTTCTCTCTTGCCTCCTTCGGGACGCCCATTCAGCATGATTTTTGGCATTCTGTTGGCGCTCATTTTCTGAACATGGCCCAGCCATCTTAATCTCCTTTGCTTTATTGTAGCAACCAAATCTGGAGCTTTGTGCAGTTCCCTTAGTCCTGGTTGCTTTTTATTCTCCATATATTTACATCTTTAGTAGGGCACATTTTTAATTACATAACAATAAAACATTAATACAATAATAATAGTTATAGCTAGCGGCGCGGCAGATATAAATTATAAATTATTGAGTAATTGTGTATATAATATAATTATTTATTAAATAATATAGTTATTTATTTGAAAGTAGCGAAATACTATAATGAAAATAAATTTAGTTATTTTTAAATCTTACATGATATCATCAAGTGATAGGACGGGATCTTCATTAAAGAAAAAATATCTGATTGAATTAACGGACCCCTCCTGGAGGTATCTACTCACGCAGGGTCTCAATCATAACTTAAACACTCCAAATGAATAGAATGCTCGTTGAGTAACCCCTTGTTTCAATGAAATTATGAAGTTTATCTAAACGCAGCTTCCAAGAAGAGAAAAAGTGACAACCTAGCTACTCATTTCATTTCATTTCTTACTCGATCCAGCGAAACCAAGATGCGTCATAACCGATTACATCGGCATCTGTCATACGAAACCACTCCAACTTCCTCGATTGTCTCATGTTCTGCTTTCAAAGCCAAACTGCCAATAAACCACAATATGCTTACTTTCATCACGAAATTTATAACTTCTGAATTGACATTATTATAAGAAGCGTTGAAAACCTTGTCTTCAAAAGTAAAATCCTTAAAGATTTTTTTTTTTAATTTTTATTGGTAGTCCAGTAAAATAAGGGTTTGGCTAAGAAAAGACATGCTAAAAACCCTGTATTGTAAAATTCAAGTTTTTAAAAAACATTTTTCGCTCTTACTCCGCGAATATTGGTCTGATCCCAAATATCTTATTCTTATCTCAAAATTGGCTAAATTTACTATTAGACCCTATATATGTAATTTATATTAAATCCCGTGAAACACCCACGCCAGCCCATTGAACATGTCATAATTGTCATATTTCGCCATAACATACACATTTAGCGTTTTAGTGAAGGTGTTTTATGAGATTTAATATAAATTACATATATAGGGTATAATAGTAAATTTAAGTAGCTTTGAGATGGGAAAAAGATATTTGTGACTAGATAATTCTTTAAAAACTTGGATTTTACAACAATACAGGATTTTTAGCGTGTTGGTGTGAGTATTTTAAGATATTTAATCAAAGTTTCATATGTCGAGTCTAATAGTAAATTTGACCAGCTTTTATATGAAAATAGAAATTTTGGATCGGACAAATACTTTCGGAGTTATAGTGAAAAATTTGCCAAAAAACTTGGATTTTTCATAAGTACGGGGCATTTTGAGCATGCTGGCATGTTTATTTTACGGGACTTAATTAAAACTGCACATAGAACAGTCTAATAGTAAATTTAATCATCTCTGAGATGAAAAAAAAGTAATCTTGGATCGGACTAACAGTTTCGGAGTTATAACTCCGCATCACACTACATACTTTTGTTATGCTATTTTATTCATGTATTCTTTTATCCAATAAATATAACATTGTGGTAACGGCCGGCAAGCCAGCCACCAATCCCTACGCGCGCCGAGAATACCTTTAATCGATTCTAACCTTCTTCCGATTTATTTCGGTTTTGTAGTCGATACTTTTCGAGGGGAAAGGTTATTCTCCTTCATTTACGGAGGAACTCTAAATCTCTGTTCAAAGTAATATTAACTTCTGTTTACCTTCTAATATTTTTTGTAATATGTTGAGAAACTAGAGGATTTGAGTGGTTATAGAGCTTACTATGAAAGGATTTATATCTGGTTTGGGCTAAATCTGCAACATATGGAACATTAAGATCTTTATAGATAAGTTTATTGGTGACAAAGTAAGGTGCATTGAGGATTTTTTGAAGGATTTTGGATTGTAAGGATTGGATACGAGATGAATTTAATGGTTTAGTGGAGCCCCAAAGCTCAACTCCGTACGACCTACGGGACTAACAGTTTCGGAGTTATAACCAAAAGAGTACGATGCTTAGTGAAACTTTTGAGTCACATTTTTAATTCCTTAATCAATAGATTAAATCTAGGAATGCTAATCTTTGTAAATAAGAATTTGTGAATTAAATTATATTATTGTACATTGTGGTAATTATAATTAATTACATATATTATATGCTATGGATAATAAATGCTACTAGCGGTTAACTAATTTATGCCTAGAATTATTATGTTTTTTTTTTTTAATCGATTTGCTTTTGTTTTTGTATCGATACCGAGTATCGGAATTCTTCAGTCATTGCATTATAATATTCCATTATCCAGATTACATAGTCTATTTTTAGGGCATTTACTGAAGAAACTTGTCGTTTAATGAAAATTATAAGTACGAATGCACAGCACATAGTAAATCTGCTATAGCCCCTCCATAGCTGTTTCTTGCCCGACCAGGGCGCTGACCTCCGTATCGTGTATTTTCGCAATCAATTTCTTTAATATATAGATTACTATGATGAAGGCAGTTTTGGTAAAAGATTACTCTTAATGTCCTAAAACACTTAAACTTTTCAGACTTAAAATAAAAGTGTTTAATTAGGACTGATCCTTCATGCGTACCTCAAGTGAAAAATGTTTAAATTTATTATTTTTATAAACAGCCTCTAAATGAAACGAACAACAATTTATAGTAAAAAGCCTCAGAAGCTTAAATAAATGGCAAGGTGTGAGAATGATTTAACTAAAAACTAATCATATTATTGTTTGTTTATTTCGTTTAACGTCACTTTATGCTGCTATGGCTAATCGGACGATGCGACAGTGGGAGTCCTAAATTTTGCCTATCCAGGTATAATTAGGATAGGGATCTTTAACGAGTACCTGACATCGCACAGGCTCGGGACCCCCATTTTACGTCCCTTCCGAAGGACGGCATAGCTAAGGATTTTTTACTCCCTTTAAAAAATCCTGAGGTCATCTGCCGGGCTGCGAACCCGCGATCTTGGGTTTAGTAGGTTGCTATGCTAACCACTACACCACAGGTGACCCGTAATCATATTATGTTATTAATTGTAGAATAATATTATGTCGTTAATAGTTATAAGACTACAATGCGTAGTAAATAAAAGTGGCTGGATTAATAATCTGTAAGTAAAGATCGGATTCCCGGGCAATTCCATGAAAATTGCACATTTGAGGAGTTACTGCACAAATTTGCACAGTTTAGGTTTTAAGTGCACGAAAGCGCACTTTTTGATGTTTTCATTTTTAATTTCGTTTTTATTTATTTTTCATTTCTACAAAATTTATACTTTACTTTAAAATTAACAATAATAATATTTACATACATAAACTCGTTGAGAGAATTTTAAAGGCTGGAAAACATTGGGGTTAAGGCTAAATGTCCCCTCTGTAGTACCAAATGTTGCCACCACGTAGCGTGGCAAAATAAACAAAATTTAGATTCCTTCTCAAATCTCAACAGATCATCCGATTTTGATTCTGTAAAGTTAATTTTGTTCCATAATTCCGTAGAATTTGATGTATCTATTTTAGAAGGTCATATATGTGATATTTACAATTTTAGGTTCAAAAAAACTACTTTCTAGTATTTTAAAAGAAAATTCAACTAATAGGCAAGTGTAGAATAATAAAATATAAATATTGGCGAAAAAAAATTTTTAATTATACGAACAACATCGGCCGAAACCCATAAATACGAATTTCTATGTAAATGTTTTTGTTTTGTTTTTCAGGTAGCATCTACATGTATCATGACTATAGCAGCCTCAAACTACAAATGTAAAATAAGATTTCAATCGAAAGGTAGTTTTGGAACTCAAAATAAAATTTTCACGATCCGAAATGAAAATTTCAAAAAATTATAAAAGCAAACAATAATTAAAACTATATAACCAAAAACACTGCATGCTTATTGTAAATATATTTAACCCTCCTCCCCTACCCTTTTATCCTATGACACAATTGCTACTCCTGGGTCCTGCACGACCCATGGCCTTGAAATTCACCTTGCTATTTAAAAATCAATGATTTAGGGTTTAAAATAAAAAGTACAAGACTTTAATTATAGAAACATAATATTTATTTACGAAAAGGCGAACAATAGCAAAAAAAAAAAAGTAATAAATTGAAGTAACAAGTTATATAAAATAAATCACGAACATCCTAATTCCTTCTTATATTTGATGCACCCCCCATTTTTAAATATATTTACAATAAGTATGCAGTTTTTTGTTTATATAGTTTTAATTATTGTTTACATTTAAATTTTCAGTTTGGATCGTGAAAATTCTATTTTGAGTTCCAAAATTACCTTTCGATTGAAATGTTATTTTAGATTTAGATTCTGTCTTTTATATATTTATAATTTCTTATTTACACTTCACTGACATCAGAAAGTTTATCAGGAGTTAACATTACTGGTGGTTTAGCATTATATTAATTCTGATTTAACATAGTATTAATTCAAAATTGATTTAATTATTATATTATGATTTAATTATATTTTGATATTTTCTTATTTACACTTCTTTTATTCTCATTTTAATATTAGAAGGTTCCAACTCATTCTACCACTGTCCTCACCAATTACGCTGATGATACATGTGTGTTATCAGTAAGCAATGATCCCTTTATTGCCTCCCAAACACTCCAATCCCATATCCCAACCCTTCCAGAATGATTTCAGAAATGGAGAATCAAAATAAATCCAAATAAATCACCAAATAACCTTTACCCTTCGTCGTAAACCCACGATTTCCTGTCCTACAGTATCCTTTAATGATATTCTACTGATCCCTGTTGAACAGATTCGCTATCTAGGACTCCACTTGGACAAACGTCTAACTTGGAATCCACATACAAGACTAAAACGACAAGAAACTGCCCGTCGTTAAAGACTACTTCAACATTTACTAGACAAACGTTCAAATCTTCCAATTAATTACAAAAGACTAATATATATAACTGTGATTAGACCTATCTGGACGTACGGAGTTGAGCTTTGAGGCTCCACTAAACCATTAAATTCATCTCGTATCCAATCCTTACAATCCAAAATCCTTCAAAAAATCCTCAATGCACCTTACTTTGTCACTAATAAACCTATCTATAAAGATCTTAATGTTCCATATGTTGCAGATTTAGCCCAAACCAGATATAAATCCTTTCATAGTAAGCTCTATAACCACTCAAATCCTCTAATTTCTCAACATATTACAAAAAATATTAGAAGGTAAACAGAAGTTAATATTACTTTGAACAGGGATTTAGAGTTCCTCCGTAAATGAAGGAGAATAACCTTTCCCCTCGAAAAGTATCGACTACAAAACCGAAATAAATCGGAAGAAGGTTAGAATCGATAAAAGGTATTCTCGGCGCGCTTAGGGGTTGGTGGCTGGCTTGCCGGCCGTTACCACAATGTTATATTTATTGGATAAAAGAATATATGAATAAAAATAGCATAACAAAAGTATGTAGTGTGATTTCTATTTGCATCTATAATAAAATCTGAGGATTTCGTGCTGAAAGGAGGGAAATTTGGAAGTTTTCATTTCGAAAAGTTTCCGCTAGAAGGCGCACCGGTTAAACAGTAACGGGTTACTGAAAAGTAACTGTTAAAAGAAGCAAGTACTCTTCGATAGTAATGCCTTCTTTTGTTTTTTCCACCCTGACCGTTAGGATAGGAAGTAGGAACATAAGAAAAGATCTCGCCTGACTGTCAACGACTAGAGTGGGCGTAGTAGCCCAGAAACCCATATAAGGCCAGAGGGGCCCCTGACGTCACCTGTACTCATCCAAGGGCAGCCGTCCTCGCCTCGCCTAATTACGACGAACTAGCCATGTGTGAGCTTGTCGATTGTTATCGATGTCTGAGATAGATTAATCGACTTTTCTACACTTAAATGTGTCTATATCGAGGAGGGGAATGTTAAATGTTTCAATTAGCTCGCCATACCACTTCAAATAGATCAAAACTCCATTAACCGTTTTAATAAAAATACAGAAGTTGGTGATAGTAATCATAGGTCAGAATGAGGTCAGAAAAACAGATTAATGAGTTAGTGCAATATTCAGTACAGATTGGTAGTGCCAATTAATATCCAAAATAATCCAGGATAATCCAAAATACTCAGTGGTGTTCGTGAGTTTCCGGCCACCCTGAAATTTTATTGTAACGCCCGTTTCGTATGTTTTCTTAATTCTTTTACTAGCAGAAATTTATGAATGAGCTAAAAGAACACATCTAGTTAATATGCGGTATAGAATGCAAAATAAAGAATGATTAAAACTTGTAGAGGAACAACTTATTGATAGTAGGTACTCTAATGAAATATATCTAAAAAAAAAAGATCCCGAGGCCATCTTCTTTACTGACGCCTCGGAGATTGCAAGAAAATGAAATGAAAAATAAACTTTATTCTGGAACAGACTGCCCCCTAAGAATAATTAAAGTGTACAATAAAAAGTTACAATTGTCTCGCTGAGGTTAGTTACAAATCAGCAAATCAGTATTACAAATTAAATTATGAGAAAAAAAAGAGGAGAGACGAAACAAAGAAAACAAAAATTAAAAATTAAAATTAAGTAAAAAAAATAAATAAAAAACAATCAACAGTAAACATTTTAACACACTTATGTACATTTATTATATATTATTTACATTTTTGTGGAAGATTGAAGATCGAGGAGACGGATAAATAAAAGTTGTTTAGAAGAAGTTAAGGAAGAGGCTTTGCGAATATGGATAGGCAAGGAATTCCAAAAAGAGGTAGCACGGATGACGAAGGATTTTTCAAAGGAGGCAGTTCTATGTGAGGGGGTATGTAGGTTGGAAGGTTGGGATCTTGTATTCAGGTGGTGAATGGAGGAATGCAGAGTAAGTAGGTCTAGAATATAGGAAGGTTTATTGGTTTTTAATGACTGGAATAGGAAAGTGCCGAGGAAGTATTACCGTCGAGAATCTGGGAAAAGCTACCCTAGCTCATTGTACCGGCGAGATACGTGAGACCGTCTGTCGACCCCAAAGGTAAATCTTATAAAGCAATTCATTAGTCTCCTCAGTCTCATCTCTAGCTCAACATACAGCCCCCCAAACACCAAGCGCCCGTAATCAAAGTGGGGAAAATGAGAGAGGATACCAGAAGTTGACGGGTACTTCGGGGAAAGGAGTCACGATATCTTTGGAGCTGTTTGAGGATCATGATGGATGTTCTGGTAATTTGGGAAATGTGGTTATTCCAGGATAAGTGTTGATAAAAGGAGATTCAAGGTAGAGTAATGGATAGTAAGGGAGGGAATGAAGAGTAAGTTTTTAGAAAATGAATGAGAAGCAAGTTGTGTAAAAAGCGGATATAGATGAGTAGTAAGTTTATTATGAGAGGAAAGGTACCTGGTTCGTGCCAAATCAGCAACATATGGGATATTAAGCTCATTGTGGATCAGTTCGTTTGTGGCAAAGTAAGGGGCATTAGGGATTTTTCAAAGGATTTTGGATTGCAGTGATTGGATACGGGAAGAATACGATGGTTTGGTGGATCCCCATAACTCTATACCGAGAGTCCAAATAGGTCTGATAATCGTCATTTAGATGAGTTATTTTGTAGTGAATCAGGTGATTTGAACGTTTGTCAAGTAAGTGTTTTAGAATTCGAAATCGACGTGCAGCTTCTTGTCTTTTCAATCTTGTATGATTGTTCCAGGTAAGGCTCTTATCCTGATATAATCCTAGGTATTGTATTTGTTTCACAACGGTACACTATTAAAGGATACAGGGGGACAGGTCGAGGTATGTTTTTGACGGAGGGTAAAGGTTATTTGGGATTTATCTTAACTCTTCAGTTATCCATTCTTCAAGGGAAGTTACATAGTGGGGACATTTGGGAAACTTCCTAAATCTCAACACATGTTATTTCAATTTAATACATTCAGACTAATAATATACATCTTTATAAACCATTTATCCATATACATATCACACAACACACGGAAATTTCATCTACCTGTACCTGAGAATACCATAAAGTTTTGGAAATACCTACAGTAACCCCAAGTTGAGCTTATGTACTTGAATTGTTATAATTTATTAGCAGATAGCATATCCACCAGTAACACTAAGTAGTTTCATACTTCATACAGGGTGAGTATCTCTTAGTGTAAAAAAAAAAAAAAAATGGGTGATACTAGATCAAAAATGTAGCCAAATGCCGCAGACCTCACCTTTCTATTCCAATCCGTTGCAGATATACGATAAATCAAAGAATTTTTTGAGGAAACCACTAAAAGCTGTAATATCTTCATTTTATTTAAATATTTTTCAAACTTTGACCACATTTTCGGATTTGGCATTAAATTTTCTATAATAGCTGAGTACCTATAACCTTGAATTTTACAAACTTGGCATCTGAAGAACAGCTTGATCTTCACCTTATTTTGGGAAGCCACAATGTCTTATATTACTTAAACATTCACCATTTTTCGAAAAAAAACTATCCACAAAACGTCAAATTTTACGAAAACTTGCATATTTAATCAGCTTTCGAATGATATGTTAAACGTAATGATTTCGTTTCAATTTCATAGAGAAATTCACTTTTGAAACCAAAAAAACATGGTGTTCTCATTTGGCATACAAATCAGTTACTTGTGTAAATAAAACATTATGACAATCCCTTAATGAAAATGTGCATTCTAAACATAATAAACTCTTTATCGGAATAAAAAGAAAAGAAAAAAATTATTGTTTAATAGAAAATAAAGGAAAACTGTCAATAAAGCGACACCAGATCAGAGGATCTTATTTTATTACATTTATTACATGAGGATTTATTTTATTAGATTTTCAATGTAATTTTAAAATCGAATGATAATGAACATAGACCTCAATTTTGCTGTTAGTTTTTGAATGCAGATTGTGTTGAAGGTTCTACTTTTTGAGGTGAAGTTTATGGGCAGATGAATCTGTTTTTACAGACGAAGGCATTTATACCAATTTTGTAAAATTCAACGTTAAAGGTACTCACCTATTATAGAAAATTTAATACTAAATCCGAAAATGTGGTCTAAGTTTGAAAAATATTAAAATAAAATGGAGATATTACAGCTTTTATGGGAAAAAAAGTGGTTTCCTCAAAAAAGGCTTTGATTTATCGTATATCTGATTGGAATAGAAAGGTAAGGTCTACGGTATTTTGCTACAGTTTTGATCTAGTTTCACCCAATTTTTTTTTTTACACTAAGAGATACTCAACCTGTATAATTGTATTGTAACCTGTTTTTTCACTGTATGGTATGAGAACAATATAGTTTCGTAACTTCGACAAAATAAGTTGTTAATTTATCGGTTGATATTCAAGAACCTTATTAAACATAAATATATATCATAAATATATTTTATGATATTTGTTGATAACATAGTTTCTTTTGTTTACCAGCATTAAGCGATGTCATCCCAACACAGCAAATGAAAACATTTTCCAAGAAAGAAAAAAGAAGCTTACGAAGACAAGATGGAAGAGCTGAGCCAACAACGCAGTGAGTTAACTAATCAATTAACAGTTTCTCTTTCCATTTATCTCCAAGATGTCAATGGGTCTGGTCTTCATTGTCCCTTAGGTGCCAGCGTTGCAAAACGTTTTAAGTGAAAATTGTTCAACAACATAGCATAATACAACCGAAGGCTATACGATGTTGTATTGTAAATTAGAAAGTGATCATCGCTTGTTTTCAGAGTTCATTGTTAAATATCATCAATATTCCCGTTTCTGACAAAATAACGTCCATGAAACGCTCCCAAAACAATATAAATAAATATTTGGTTATCACACACAATTATAGAATCATCCTGATACAAATTCCCCTTTATGGCGATATAAATTGGACTAAGCAGTTTAGAAATAACATTAATATAACTTTGTATAATTAATAAAAAAATATTTTTCTAACAAAAAATATAAAATGCAAATTTTTTTATTTTTATTTATCTATTATATATTTGTCAAATACCACTCACTCATTTAACACGAAATCTCAGAAACCACCTAACGGATTGGAATGAAATTCGATATGTAGCTTCCTCTAGGGCCCTAGGTGCTCGCTAAGATAGGAATTTTAATAAATTGGCCTGGATCGCGGCTAATTCGCAAAAAATGCGATTATAATTTTTATTGGGTGAATAATAATAATAGATTAATAATCATATGGTATTTGGAGATAAGCTAAGTTAAAAAATAGGTTAGATGCTTAAGTCGCACACTTTTACCACAAATTAAGTTCCTTATAGTTGTAAACAAACAAAAATAGGATCGATGTCGAAATCCTATTGTATGGTACTTTCTGTGAACTCATGGGGTCTGCAGAGGTGTACCCTTACAAGTTTGAGTTGTTTCGTGACGAGAAGCTATTAAAAGACTTATGTTCTCTGATGATGACATGTAAGGCCAGTTCGATGTTCATATTCCTTACGAGCAACCAACCAACCTTGCTTCACCCCACCTACTCTTCCTTCTGCTTTCCGGTCGCAAGATAATTGTTCTGAACTATAATTGGCCCTTTTCAAATCGGCTTTTCTCAACCAGGCCCAAGTTGTATTTCAAAAAAGTTGAGACTATATTCACTTAAAGTATGCCATAAGAAAAGCTGATAGTCTGGTATCAGAGCTGGGTAAGATGGTAGTGCTGCCTCAAAGCTTCACTGGAGGACTATCAAAATAATATAAAATTAACTTTTGCAAATTGTCAAATTTACTTATTGAAATTGAAATATCAAGAATGTAATTCTTTAGGATTATTTAAGTAATAATAATTATCAACGTTAAGCTTAACTTTTACTAATTTAAGTTGTTCTAAATCCTAATGATATTAAACCGTAGCGGAGCATGGTACTTTCAGCTAGTTTCAAATATAAAAAGAAGGATGTCCCGTTGCGGCTTCGTCCAACTTTAATTTAAAATAAAAGTTAAATTTTAATGTACGAGTTGGTAATCCAGATGGACAAAGTGTATTAAGAATTTCTTGGACTGAATTATCAGTAATGAAAACCCATGAATCATACTTTCACACACAAAAATCATGCATTTTGATTCGGTAATAATTTTTATTAGGCAGAAATAATTTTATTGATTCCATCTGGTTGGATTTTAGTTCCTAACCATAAAAATACATGAAAGTGCTGCAAACCTCGTTTCTGCCACTCAATGTTGCACATTTAAATGTTTATTATTATAAATTTTATTACAATGAAACCTTCCTAGAACTGTGAAGATGATGTAGTTAAAATTTGGTTGAGGTGGGTTCAATAGATTTACTATAGTAAACTATGTTACAGAATGGCGTTAGACACTTATCGGTCGATTTTTAAACTTCACTGGGATCCACGTGTCATACCATACGAGGTGTGATCAAAAAGTTCCTGGACTTTTTATATACTATGGGAATGCAATGTCTCACAGCTATGCGGTTGGCAGCATTGTATTGCCTGACTCAACAGGAACACAGCTGTGTTTGCAGATCAATCATAACATCACTGAAAGTAACATTAGCACTGTTTGTTTGAGGTTAGCTTTATAGAGTTTGGCTATTTTATGAAAATGAATGTGAAAGAAGAGCAACGTGTTTGTGTGAAGTTTTGTGTGAAACTGAACAAAACGTTTTCTGAAACCTTTTTGATGTTACAAGAGGCTTTTGGTGAAGAATGTCTAAGCCGATCATGCTGCCATCAGTGGTTCAAGAGGTTTAAAGATGGCCTTTTTGTGTAAAAAACGCAATGACTGTCATTCCTCAGCCCCCTACTCACCTGACCTGGCTCCAGCCGACTTTTTTCTTTTCATTTTCCTGAAGCTCAAGAGACAGCTGAAAGGACGAAGATTTCAAACAGTTGACGAAATTAAAGAAAAAACAACGGAGCTGCTAAACACCTTTACAAAAGAAGAGTTTTCTGGGGCCTTTGATCAGTGGAAACACCGGTGGAAAAAGTGTGTCGCTTCCCAAGGGGAGTACTTCGAAGGAGACAAATTTGAATAACCTGTATGTTGTATGAATAAATGTATAAAAATTTCAGTCCTGGAACTTTTTGATCACACCTCGTATATTTAGATTTTTTATTTTTTTATTTAATTGAATACAATTAAATTTTATTATCAATTTCAAACTCTATATTACACCGTACCTTTGCAATTTCTCATGTAGAATTGCGCTGGCATCCTATCTTGTAATTTTGAAACTTCACTGCTAAACCGACATATTATCTCTTTTTTAATTATCTCTTTTTCCCCTCTAAGTAATCATCCCAACCAAATATTATCTTTTCTCTTTCTACCTCTCCAGACACATGTCATTCCGTTATGAAGCTCCATCGTACTAGGAAATTCCATATGCATACAATTTTTTTTTTTTTTTTTTTTTTCTCATTTATTTATATTTACAACTGTAAAAAATAATATAAAACAAGTAAATGTGTTGACAGTGAATACAATAGCATGTAAATAACTTATGAAGAACTACTCACTAGTAACACTTCAATAAAATCTACACTAAAAGGTCTCTAGGCCATCTTCTTTTCAGACGCCTCGGAGGATTATCAGGGATGGAGGAGGAAGCAAGTTGGAAGACTAGTGGATTGGAGTGGTTATGGAGCTTACTATGGAAGGATAGGTATCTGGTTTGGGCTAAATCAGAAACATATGGAACATTAAGATGTTTATGGATAAGTTTATTGGTCACAAAGTAAGGAGCATTGAGAATTTTTCGAAGGATTTTGGATTGTAAGGATTGGATACGAGATGAATTGGATGGTTTAGTAGAGCCCCAAAGCTCAATTCCGTACGTCCAAATAGGTCTAATCACTGTCATGTAAATGAGTCTTTTGTAATTAATTGGGAGCTTTGAACGTAGGTCTAGTAAATGTTGAAGTAGTCTGTAACGACGGGCAGTTTCTTGTCGTTTTAGTCTTATGTGTGGATTCCAAGTGAGACGTTTGTCCAAATGGAGTTCCAGGTAGCGGATTTGATCAATAGGGATTAGAGGAATATGATTAAAGGATACCGTAGGACAGGATGTCGTAGGTTTACGACGGAGAGTAAAGGTTATTTGATGGGATTTATTTGGATTTATTTTAATTCTCCATCTTTGACACCATTCTTGAAGGTTTATGATGTGGGATTGGAGTGCCTGGGATGCAATGAAGGGATCATTATTTACTGATAACAAACATGTGTCATTAGCGTAAGTGGTGAGGACAGTGCTAGGATGGGTCGGGATGTCAGCTGTATACACTGTGTTGAGGATGGGAACTAGGATACTTCCTTGAGGAACACCGGCAGACTGAGTAGAGAGGGATGAATGGGCGGAATTGTGACTTACTCTGAATGTTCCAATTCATCCAAAATAATAGATTTTCTTTTTTTAGCAAAAATAAGTTTTGCTCTGTTTAAATGTTTATATATACTTACCTTATCTTCATACAATGTTCTAAGTAATTTGGACGGTTTGCTATTTCGGACGACCTCCTGCCAATAATTCGTTCTCATTATCAAGGGCCTACTTTATATATACAATTTTTTTTTTTTTTTTAATTTAATGTTTAATATAATTCCGATTAATGACTAAATATATCAGTCATTGAGTTTAAAACATTTAACGTAAAGGTAAAAACTTCACTATCAAATCAAGTACAATTTAGTTTATAATTATAAACTATAAAGAGTAAAATTATCAGAGAAAGAAATATTTTACAATGTATATCGAAGTATCGAACTGATGCTTTAAACAAATTGGCCCAAGCATTTAACGCGAATAACCACTTAGGAAACATAGTTACTTGTATTTGTAACAAACATTGCATAATCATATCGAGCTGAACTAGGAGGAATATCAGAAACTAAAAGGTTACTGATTTATACTTGAACCATTATTTACTAAAGGCGCGTGTTAGAATCAAGATCTAAGATGACAGAAAGACGAATGGAGGAGCACGATGTACCCCATATAAGGAAACTGAAAGTTGAAACCATATGGAAGCAATTAACTAGACTCCCTCAGCGGATAGTATCACAGCTATTGCACTTAGAGGAATAGTGGTAGTTTTTGAATAGCAGAATACCATTAAACTTAAAATTTAAAAAAAAATTTGACTATGCTAATATCTAGGACATAATTTACAAGAATATACAAAATTACATCAAGAAGTCATTAAAAAAAATATATTCTGATCCACACATACCGTTGACCAATACTTACGAACCCATTACAAAGGAACCCATGATTACAAATACCAATCTCAAAAACACTTGAAGACTGAAACGGGGATAAAGGAACTATCCACTGATGAAATAAATATTTTAATCTCAACCGAAAGTTTTTTTCGCTTTATAATCTCGTATTTTAACTATCTTGACGTTATTTTTTATTTATAAATCAAAATTTATTTCGTTTTTTTAATGTAACTATTTACTGATATTCACTGATATTAATTTACTTATTTTCAATAAGTAAATTCGAGGAGAATTATTACAATGACATGTCATTAACTTGTAAATAACTACTAGCACTTCATAGTAGCACTTCATTAGTTCTACATCAGAAGATCTCTTGGCCGTCTTCTTTTCAGACGCCTCAAAGAGTTATCAGGAATCTCGTTGTGAGACTAGATGATCTGAGAGGGTATGGAGTTTGTGATGGAAGGATAGATATCTAGTTTGGGCCAAAGCAGCTACATATGGAACATTGAGATCTTTATGGATAGGTTTGTTTGTGACATAATAAAGTGCGTTAAGGATTTTAGATTGGATACGAGAAGCATTGGAAGGTTTAGTGGAGCCCCAAAGCTTAACTCCGTATGGCCAAATGGGTCTAATTACTGTCATGTAAATAAATCATTCGTAATTTATTGGGAGCTATGAACTCTTTTCTAGTTAATGTTTGAGTAGTCGGAAAGGAAGAGCAGTTTCTTATCTTGTGTCTGGTATGTGTGTCAAAATTTCTAAAATGGAAATTCAACATTTACTCCTAATTGTTAAAACCCATCTGCACTTGCTTGATGAACCAGTAAAAAAAAAAAATTAAACGCTACATATAAACTTACGTTTTCTGACAATAAAAGTTGTTTATTTCTTAATTTAAATTTTTTTAAATAGTTTATTAAGGGTTTTGGCCCAATGGGTATTTTTCATAAAATGATAAATTATTCCGATCCACCTCTTCTATTAGGTGTATATCTATAAAATTTACATATATCATATTGCAGCATAAGTATTCTATTTGATTACACATCAATTAATATATGGTAATTAACATCACAATTAATATGTGAATTAATTTTCTTATTTTTTTATAATTAACTAGCATCCCCCGTCGCGGTTTCGCCCGCTCTCTTTAGTAAAGAACTCAAATAATTTTAATAATTAATTCAAGTTTTTTTTTATTTATTATAAAAATCTTGTATTGTAGCATGTAATTAGTGAGCATTATTTCCTCAATGATATTTTCACGTGTAGTAGTAATTTTTAACCTGGCTAAAATTAGACATCCAATTTTTAAGTTTAATGCATGAGTTGGTAATCCAGATGGACAGAGACTATTGAGAAACTCTTGTGGATAATGGACTGCATTATCAGTTCTTACAACTAAAGACCCATGAATCATATTTTTACACACAATATCAAAAAGCGAATATCGACATTTTGTATGGGTAATAATTTTTATTTGGCAGAAATAACTTTATTGATTTCGTCTGGTTGGATTTTAATTTCTAAACACACAAATATATGACGGTGTGGCAAGTCTCGTTTTCGTACATTTAAATTATTTTTTTTTGGGCGCGAAAAGGCCTTATAGACCACCCGAATATCATGATTTGGGATTCTTCTTCATTTCCCAAAACTTCCTCATTCGTTCTGCATGTTTGGCTTTTCTTTCCTCCGTCCAAGCCCCACTCCTCCTTATTCTTTCCCTTCCCACGAAGACCTTTATGTCATTTAATGATTTTCTATATGTTTCCCTATCTTGGCAGTCAGTATCCTTTATTTCCATTGAATTCATGTCATCTTTAATTTGTCTAAAAAACCCAGATGTGTTCTTTTGCTGTTGGAAATGTCGGAAGATTTTCCCGTTCAATCTTTCAGGACTCATCCTCATCATATGCCCGTAGAATCTCCGTCTTATTATTTTGATATCGGTTTCTAGACTCTTGTTGTTATTATAGATTTCTCTGTTGGACCTTAGTCTGTAACCTTCTGGTGTCTTTCTTTGTCCGTAGATTTTTCTGAGTATCTTTCTTTCTACCTTCAACAGCTTTTCCATGCTATGGAGGTAAGATGTCTCGGTCCCATAGAGTATCACGGGTTTAATTACTGTATTATAATGTCTGACCTTGCCTTTGAAGGATAAATTCTTCTTATCGTAGAAGCTCCTGATATTTAAAAATAGCTTCTCCAGTTTGGTGGCTTTCTCCTTAAAACTCTCTCGATCCGAGCCATTACTGCAGATGATTTCTCCTAAATATCTGAATTTTTGTGTAACCTTAATTTTCCCACAAATGGTGTCCACTTCTTTTTTCTTGTACTTTATGTCTGTGGTCATGAGTTCTGTTTTTTCTGCAGAAATTTGTAGGCCCGTTTTCCTGGTGATTTTTGACAATGCGTTTATCTGGGCAATTGCTTCTTCTTCAGTTTCTGCTAGAAGGGCTAGATCATCCGCATAGGCGAGGCATCTAACTTTTATGAAATTCCTTTTGGTCCCCAGTACTGCTCCTGAGTCATTTTCTCTCCATAATTCCCTCATGATCCTATCCAGTACCATGTTAAAAAGAACTGGCGACAAACCATCTCCCTGCCTGAGACCCGTTTTGATCTGGAAGGGTTTTCTGATGTGTCCCTGGTACTTGACTTTCGACTCGGTTTCCAACAGGGTTAATCCTATTAGTTTTCTGGTCTTCTGATCGACACCATATTCTTGGAGTGTTCTGAGTAGATTTTCTCTATCCACGGAATCATAAGCTTTCTTGAAATCCACAAAAGAGATGAACAGGTTTTTCCTGCTTTTGTTTCTGTAGTGCCTGATCAGGAGTTTGAGGCTCAGGATCTGTTCTTGGCATGATCTGGTTTTCCTAAAACCTCCCTGGTATTCTCTTGTGGGTCTACTTGTGGGTATTACCTGTTTAGGAGAGCTTTAGAAAAGATTTTGTATGTTACAGGCAGCAAGGATATTCCTCTGTAATTATTTGCATTATATCTGTCCCCTTTCTTGTGTAGTGGGTGTATTAGAGCGATATTCCATTCCTTTGGAATTTTTTCTTTATTCCAGATGTCCATCAACGTTTCCGTGATTATTTTCCTGAAGTCTCCACATCTCAGCGATAACTCCATCTTCCCCTGCCGGTTTTTTGTTCTTTAGGGATAGTTAAATTTTTATTATTGTAAATTTTATTATTCTTATCTCTCTATTACTTTATATACAAATAGACTGGCATCTCCCGTTGCAGCTTTGCCCTACTTTAATTTAAAATTAAAGTTCAATTTTAATGTACTAGTTGGCAATTCAGATGGACAGTGTATTAAGAATTTCTTAAGGATAAAGGACTCGATTATTAGTGCTTAAAACCAAAGGCTCATGAATCATACTTTCACTCACAATATCAAAAACCAAAGGACCCGCATTTTGATTCGGTAATAATTTTTATTTGGCAGAAATAATTTTATTGAATTCATCTGGTTGAATTTTAATACCTAACCATAAAAGTAAGTATATGAATGTGCAGCAAACCTCGTTTCTACCACTCATTATGGTACATTTAGTTAAATGTTTATTATTGTAAATTTTATTATTGGAATGATAAAATTTCCTAGCTAAAGAAATATGAAGATGGGTTCAGTAGTTTTACGATTGTAAATTCAGAATTCATTGTGATCCACATGTTACACCACATATTTAATTTTTTTTAAATAAAACTATACTAATCTACTATATATTTGTCAAATACCACTCACTCATTTAACACGAAATCTCAAAAACCACCGAACAGATTGGAATGAAATTTCGTATGTGGCTTCCTCTAGGGCCGTAGGTGCTTGCTAAGAAAGGATTAAAAAAAAAATCGGTCTGGATCGCGTGTAATTCGCGAAAAACGCGATTTCTCACGCATAGGAAATTCTTTGAATAAACATTACGGATCTTAATGAAACTTAGTACATTGCTTCTTATTAGATGTTAGATGAACATTAAACTACTATTTTCTAAGTAGTTTGCCCTGTATCGGTACTACAAAGGTATAAAATAAAAGTACTCATATAATTTTATTGGGCAAATAATTGATTTATTGTCATATGGTATATGGTGATAAACTAAATTAAAAAACAGGTTAGATGCCTAAACCGCACATTTTCCTTAATTTGTTATTAAAAAATAGAAAAAAAACAAGTGGATAACTGTGAAGTTTGAAAATTGGCCGATGGTGATAGGTGAATATTCTACATGAGTGGTTATAAAGATATAGTGATATATAGAGTTTGATATTAATAATAAAAATTACTTATTTTCAATTAAATTATAAATACTTGGTGTGACATAAAGTGATCCTAATGAAGTTAAATACTAGACCGATTTTTGGCTAACGCCATTCTGCAATATTGTGTGCAATGGCAAAACTATTGAACCCATCTGTACCAAATTTTAAATACATCATCTTCATCGTTCTAGGAAGGCTTACAATATTGAATATTACAATAATAATAATTATATAAATGTACAATTTTGACTGCCAGAAACAAGATTTACCACACTACATATCATATACTTTTATGGTTAGAAATTGAAATCCAAACAGATGAAATCAATAAAATTATTTCTGCAGAATAAAAATTATTACCAAATCCAAATTTCAATCCTTTTCTTTATTGGGTGTAAAAATATAATCCAATAGGTTCTTTAGGTAAAAGCACTGACAATGCAGTCAATGCAAGAGTTTCTTGAACATCTGTCGACCTTCAAACACCTAATCAGTGCAATTCTAACCAGGTTAAAGTTCTTTTCTTATGAGAGCGGATGAAGCCGCGATGGGAAATGCTAGTTGAATATAAGTACATTTTATTGTAACCTCTCATGAAGAATGGCGCTCGACAATTGTCGGTCAACTTTTAAACTTCACTGTTATGCACATATAATCACTTTTTCATTAACAAATTAATTGATAACCAGTTGATTTCATTGTTATTAAAACTTCCCGTAGCTATGAAGATGATGTGATTTAAATGTGGCACAGATTGGTTCTGTAGTATTCGTAGTTAGTGATCACATACGAAAAAACGTCTAGTCCTTTTATATAATAATTAAGATATAATATTTTACGAGACAGTTATCAGACCCATTTGGACATGTGGATTTGAGTTTTGGGGCTCCACTAAACCATCTTACTCATCTCGTATCCAATCCTTGCAATCCAAAATCCTTCGAAAAATCCTTAATGCTCCTTACTTTGTTACAAATAAAATAATCCATAAAGACCTCAATGTTCCATATTTTGCTGATTTAGCCCAAACCTGATACCTATCATTTCATAGTAAACTCCATAATCATTCAAATATACTAGTCTCTCAACTTGCTTCCCATTCTATTATTATTATTCTGTTATTATCACAATTATTGGATGTAAGTTGGTTTTTTTTAATTTAAAGTTGTAAATTTCTATAAATAGATTTAAAAAATTATATAATCTATCCTATTAATGAAATAAGGGTGCTTACGGCTGGGTTAGGATCATAAGATGTTGATTATGAGCGAAGCAGGGTCACTTTGACCAAACAGCAAATATAAAATTGTTTCCCAAATAAAAATGTTTTCTCAAAAAGAGACGATATGTCTAAGGCTTGTTTGGTTGTCCGTCCCCAGCGCTAGGCATTTGCGAAATTTTTGATAAAGGTGGCATTAGCGAACAGCTTAACAGCTGAAATAGACCGTTACAAGATTAGACATTTTCATAACAAATTACATGGTTACTCTAACAAAACGACTCATAAAATAGCATCAATTTTCCAGGTTTAATTCAAAGCAGGTTGAGAAGGCATTGTATGAGAAATTTCCTTGTCTAATCACTATTCGCCAGTTATTATTAGTGTTACTTCACATTATGTTTAATTTATTTTTGACAGTTTCGAAAAAAATTGTGAAAAATAATAACAATTAATTTGTTTAGTTTTATTAGCATATAATTACATAATATTAATAATTAATTATCAATATTTATATTCCGAGCATTGCAAAGCAGACAGCCCCCTGATATTGGTGTTATCAGCCCCTCTTAGCTGACTAACCTCACGCACTCATGCCTGGTTGCTCTCAGCTTGGGGTTGCAGTTATCTCTTGTACCTTATCAAGACTGCCAAGCATTCGCAGGGTTATTAATCGATTTACTCTTGCAATCATACAAAAATCCAAGGTTATACGTTTGCCGTTTTAAACCGAGAATAGTATTGTACGTTGAGGATACTTAGCTGGTCATTATAATGTCGGTAAATCACAGAAAGCTCTATAATTCCCTGGTTCCCAACCTATTCCTCCAAAATTTAGTCTGGAAACTTTGAGGTCTTTTTTACTTTAGTCATCCCAGTTACGTTTTAGCTAAAACAGTGATTTGTCTTATTATTAAATTAATACTAGCGAAGAACATGTGTTCAAAATTGTTATTTAAAATATTTTAATAAAAACAATCAAAGAAGGTATAAATTCATAGAAATTTTAATTTTGGAGGCTAATAGTCTCTCAATGATTCCAAAATACATTGAAAAATATACCTTCTCCTATATAAAAATTCGCATAAGTAGGAATCAAGACACATTTAATTCTTTTTTACAAAATTTAGTGGTTGCGTACTAATTAGCCCAGGTGTATATAAACAATATACATTTCCTTAACGGAAGTTTACAATGATTGAACCATGTTCCTTTAAATGCACCAACTTGTTCCCTCCAACTTCTCAAAAAACACTTATAAAAAGGAGCTCTATATTTGTAAAAACAAATCTTCATAAAATATCCTCTTCTACATTTTCTCGTTCTGTGCAGTAATCCACACCTCTGTAGTTATTGGAAAGCTATTTCTTCTGATTTTAGTAACTTGCTAAGTTTTAAAAGATTCATATTTAAAATAAGCTGGTTAAAAATGATAACTAGAAGGTAATACTGAATATAAATGGTCATATGGTAGTTAGGTTATCTCATAGCAACTGTTATTTTGTCTAGATCGCATGTTACTTAAAAAAGTAACTGGGATGGCTGAAGTTTGTTTATTTCGTTTAACGTCACTTTTATGCTGCTATGGCTAATCGGACGATGCTACGGTGGGAGTCCTAAATTTTGCCTATCCAGGTATAATTAGGATAGGGATCTTTAACGAGTACCTGACATCGCACAGGCTAAGGACCCCATTTGACGTCCCTTCCGAAGGACGGCATAGCTAAGGATTTTTTACTCCCTTTAAAAAATCCTAAGGTTATCTGCCGGGGGGATGGCTAAAGTAAAGAGGACCCAAACTTTGACATGTTTATCCAGGTTTTTAAGATTTGTGTAGAAAAAAAAAAATGGATTTGGTAAGTACTTACGTCTTAAATACGTATAGTCCAGTCAATAAACACATTCTAGAGGGCATGTAATAAGCGATAATTTTAGACTTCATAGCTTCGTTAGGAATAGTTGGAAGGTGAACATACTTAAGTCCCAGCCCCAGAGGGTTAAGCTTACAGTAAGGAGAGGGGAGAGGGACCCATTTTCGGGTTTTTCGATTATATCTTGAAAACGGTGGACTCTAGGAAAATATGCTACAGATCAAAATTAAAGCTAATTAAATTTTCTATAAAATTGTTCATATACATATTTGTTCAACTTTCGATGGTTTTCGAGATATACGTTAGGAACAACTGATAGTTTTCGAAAAAAAACATACTGTTTACCTCATTTTTTGTCAAACATTAGCTTCAGGTGCCAGAAACGTATATACGAAATAAAGTAAATTTAATTCCCTACAATTTTGAATTTATCATTTTTTTCTGAGAAACGATCGTAAAACGAACTAATAGCATATGTTTGACAAAAAGTAAGCTAGCAAATGTTAGATTTTCAATACGGGGTATCTCGAAAACCGTTGAAAGTTGAACAAATATGTATAAAATCAATTTTATAGCTAATTTAATTAGCTTTAATTTTTATTTGAAAGATATTTTTCTAGAGGCCACCGTTTTTGAGATATATCGGAAAATACCAAGAATGGAATCTTCTCTCCTTCTCCCCCTTATTAGTTTACTCCCTTGTACTTTTAGTATGTTTACCTTTTAACTACTCCTCACGAAGAAAATTATAGCATCTTTTATTCAGTCTACACCTCTCATTTTTGCACTCATTGACTGGAGGTTAGTTTATCTCACTATACATCTTGGCGACGTAAATTAGTTGATTAAAGTGCATGGTCTCCGATTCGTACGTTAGTAGTTTTTTTTTGCTTATTAAATTCTTAATTATCTATTTTAGTAGGTATTTAGGAAATGTTGATGTTTTTACACAGATTTTGAAAAAAAATATGGGGAATATATGCAGAAGCTGAGTAATCAAGAGACTGACTGTACGTATGAATCTTGTGATAATGAGGAAAATATCCAAGAAATTATCAGCTAAATTGAAAAAGTACGTTGCAGCCCTTATTTCCCCCCAAAAAAGGTACAGAAAGTAGCTCATATATCTCAATTGAAGACTACATGGTTCTCACCAAAACAGCACCAATTTATTGGTGAAAATGGATATAGTTAAACTGCCCAGCACACCAACATCCTTACTAAAATAATTTCAAATTATGTTGTGTATATAAGACCTGGACCATCAAAAATAAAAGACAAAAATTTTATTTTGATTTATGTAGGAGATTAATAATATTAAATTAATTCAGTGGCATACTCCTCATATATTTTGATTATTCCTCCACATGTTTCGGGATTTTATTCCCATCTTAAGGATTCAAAACTGTACTCACCACATCCATATCGCTTAATTAATTCTAGAATTTTACATTACAATCTATAATTTACATCTCTACAGTGATTTTTACACATTGTCTTTAATTTAAAAGTCACTATTTTAGTTGGTAAGTGTGAAGCCATAAGTGTAAACAATAGTTTTCATTGGACTTAAAGTGTATAGTGACTTTTATAAATAAATTCATCTGGTTTGATTTTAATTTCTAACCATAACAGTATATGACTGTACGGCAAACCTTGTTTCTACGACTCAACATCGCAGTTATATTTTATTATGGCTAAACCTTCCTTGAACTATGAAAATGATACTTAAAATTCGGTACAAATCGGTTCAGTATGGCCATTGTAAACTCTATTGCAGAATGGCGCTAGCGATATATTTATACCTTTTTTAATAATAAGTTTTTTTTTTGTTTTTTTTTTACATTTTTTACGCCCACATTGGAACACTTAAATCAATACATTTGAGTATTCTACTTGGACTTCTTCTTCTTCTTCTGCTCCCAGAACTTTCTCATCCTCTCCGACCTGGCTGCCCTTTGTGTGTCCGTTATAGTATATTGTTTCGGTTTAACTGTTTTTAGTTTGAGACTTCTCTTCTCTGTCTTTGATTTGTTGTTGAGTTATATCTAATTCTTTCAAATCATCCTGAACTTCATTGAACCAATTATTATTTATTTTATTTTTCAAAAAGTATTTAAATAGTTGTTTCAATATCCTGGTTTCCGGTAGTCTTGATATGTGACAAAAAAAGGAAATTCTTCTTTTACGCATTGTAGTTATTATTGACTCACATTCACTGTAGACTATGTTGTTAGGCAACAATCTCCACTGTCCATCAACTTGGTGTTTTTTGTTAATAATTGTTCTGATAATTCTTCTATCAGCTTTCTGTACTTTGTCTGTTGTAGATTTAACATTTAATTTGAATAACGTTTCACTAGCATAAGTTGCCTCTGTTTTAATTGTGGAATTATAGTGTTTCAACTTAGCATTTATCGAAAGAGATTTCTTTTTATAAGTTGGCCAGGTAAGTCTTTGTGCTTGCTTCAATTTAGTTGATTTGTGTTCTATTGCAGCTTTTTTATTTGTGTTCCATGTTATTATTTCCCCGAGGTATTTGAACTTCTTTGAAGGTATTGAAATAATAAGTTTAATTGAAAAGAAGTTAATTTTATTATCAATGTAAAGCTCTGTATAACACTGTAGCATTGGAAACTCTCATGTACAATAGCGATCGTCACTTATTAGTCAACTTTTAAACTTAAACTTCACCGCTAACAGCTTTTTTTAATAACGAATTAATGGAAAATCAGTAGATTTTATTATTGCTAAACCATCCTGGAACTATAAAGAAGATGTGGTTAAAATTTGGTAGAGATTGGTTCAATAGTTTTCGCGGTTAGTGATTACAAACGAAAAATGGCTTGTCCTTTTATATAATACTAGCATACCCTGTCGCGGCTTTGCCCGCTCTCATAAATAAAGAACATACATTATTTTAATTAATAATTGAATTTCATTTGTTTATCGATAAAAACTTGTATTTGTAAGTGTCGAATTTAGCATTATTTCTTAAACGATATTTTCATGCATGGCACTAATTTTTAACATATTTAAAATTGCATTAACGAGATGATTGAAGAGTACGCAAAACCATAATTAGACATCTAATTTGGCAGAAATAATTTTATCGATCCATATGGTTGGATCTTAATTTCTAACCATAAAAGTATATGACAGTTTGTAAACCTCGTTTCTGGCATTCAAGACTATACATTTTAATTATTATTATAGTAAAATTTATTATTATAAACCTTTCTAGAACTATGAAGATGTTACATTTAAAATTTAGTACAGTTGGGTTTAATAGTTTTACCATTGCAAACTCTGCTTACGCAGAATGGCCACATATTGGTAGATTTTTAAACTGCACTGGGATCCATATGTTGCTACATATATTTATAGCTTTAATACCAATTGAAGTGAAAATAAGTAAATGTTATTATAAATGTTTAACTCTATATAACACTATACAACTTTGTAACCTCTCTCGAATGGTGCTCGCCACCTATTACCAAACTTTACTGTGCACTACATATTTATCACTTTTTTATGAAATATAATGGAAAATCAGTAGATTTTCGTATTGCTAAACTATCCTGGAACTATAATGAAGATGTGGTCATAATTAAGTAGAGATTGGTTCAGTAGTTATTGCGGTTAGTGATCACACAAAATGGCTTGTACCTTTAAATAATAGTATAGATATTACAGATATATTTTAAAAAAAGTATTATTCTCAAGTTCCCAAGAGAATACTTAAACGGTACCTATTTCTATTCAACACCTAATTACATAATCTTAAATATCAGCTGTACCAACTTAAACGATAACCGAGGCTCGGTATTATTAGTAGGTGACTTAAATAATTGAGTAGCTATTACTGGGACGAAAACAATAAGCGATAAGGACAAGACGCTGCCTGCCATTATTACTCCATAATTCATAAAGAAGGTGGATTGGTGCTTTGAGCCGAGCGCTGCCTGTCCCTGAATTATGCAACTTCCATGAGGAGCCCCTAAGATTGCTATTGCATATGTAATCTTATTTAGATCGAGCAGAACTTATTCCATATACAACTGGCCAAGCCTTTTCTTCTCGTAAACCTCTATTTATAAATCAACACGGTGGAAATTGTATTATCAGAAACTGTTTTTTTTTTTTTTTTTTTTTTTTTTTTTTTTTTTTTTTTTTTTTTTTTTTTTTTTTTTTTTTTTTTTTTTTTTTTTTTTTTTTTTTTTGTTTTTTTTATAAAAGAAAAACCTTACCAGTAATTAAATAAAAAAATAATAAACTCAATTTCACTCTGACTGGGAAAAACAATAGATCATGAATATCTCTATCTATAATCCACTGCATTTCTATTTTTTTTTTCTCATTTATTGATATTTACAACTGTACAAAACAATATACATTAAGTAAATGTGTTGATAGTGAATTCATTGGCATGTAAATAACTTGTGAAGGACTACTCACTAGTAGCACTTCAATAATATCTACACTAAAAGGTCTCTAGGCCATCTTCTTTTCAGACGCCTCGAAGGACTATCGGGAATGGAGAGGGAAGCAAGTTGGGAGACTAGTGGATTTGAGTGATTATGGAGCTTACAATGGAAGGATAGCTATCACCAAAAAAAGCTTCAGGATTTGACTTAATCACCGCTGACCTTCTCCAGACCTGCCCAAAAAAGCTATAGTCTTTCTAACTACACTTTACAAAGCAATTCTCAGGACTACAAAATTCCCAGTTCAATGGAAATATTCTTATATTACCATGATACATAAACCAAACAAAAACACCGATTCACCTTCTTCCTATCGACCAATTAGCCTACTTCCTTTGTGTTCTAAAGTTTTTGAAAAATTATTTCACCGACGAATACTAGATATACTGACAGATAAACAAGTACTGCCTACACATCAATTTGGATTCCGTTCATTTCACTCAACAGTTCATCAACTACACCGTGTAACGGATTTCATATCAATCTCACTCGAGAAAAGACTACAGGCTACTGGGGCATTTCTAGATGTAGCTTAAGCATTTGACAGAGTTTGGCATGACGGACTTCTTTTTAAATTGAAAAATCTTCTTCCTTTTACCTATTATCTGATCCTTCAATCTTTTCTCTCTGATAGATTTTTTTCAGTCCGACAAGGTTCAGAAATCTCCTCTATGTATGCAGTAAAAGCCGGAGTACCACAGAGGTCAATACTAGCTCCACTGTTATATATTCTTTACACTCACGATATGCCACTTAGCCCTCAAACATTAACAGCAACATACGCTGATGACACAGCAATATTAACTAGACATGAAGACCCCACAATTGCATCATTAACTCTTCAACACCACTTAACAATACTACAAGACTGGTTCAAACAATGGAAAATAAAACTAAACTACACCAAATCACAGCACATAACCTTTACACTCAGACAAGACTCTTGTCCACCTGTCTTCATCGACAATCAACCCATACCACAAACAAACGAAATTCATTATTTAGGACTTACATTTGATAGAAGAATGACCTGGGGCCCACACGTAAAACAAAAACGTCTTAGTCTAACCAAGAGATTAAAACTTCTGTATCCAATCCTTCATAAACGGTCGACATTAAAACTCCGACAACGACTGAATACATACACTTACTTAAGCCCATATGGACATAAGCCACACAAATATACGGGACTGTAAAAAATACACACCTTAAATAAATACAAATATACCAATCAAAATTACTCAGACTAATCACGAAATCACCTTGGTGCGTTTCAAACCACACACTTCACACTGATTTAGAAATACCCACAGTAAAGGAACGATTTCATGACAGACTTCATGGACATAACAACATACTCATTAATGACATGGTCACGACTGACATACCTGGAAATACTCTCAGAAGGCTTAAAAGAAGCTGGATGAGAGATTTGCTCAAATAAATCTCTTTAACCCATGCCAGGAGGAGGTACTATTGAGTGCTAGTCTCCCACACACCATATAAGGCCTGTAGTATTCAATTTCACATCACCTTCACTGATTGTTACCCTAATAACAGCTGTGAATTAAAATCTGAAAGAGAAAAAAAAAATAAAAAAATAATTAAATTAAATTAAGAATTAATTATTTGAAATCTACAAAGTTAAGGGAACGGTTTCAAATCTGATTTTTATTAATTCAAATCAAACTAGCTCCTAAACAGTAGGTCCAAGAGACAAATGTTATATAACCAACAATTTTCTCCATTAAATTTTTAATAAGAAAACTGTCGATTTTCGATCCGAGCAGCACCAACAGAGCTTGTCAAAAAAGCCCTAATACTTAAAAATGCAGGCAAAATGTAATTTTTTTAGTCAAATGAATATAGCTCCTAAACGGTAGGTCTTAGCGACAAATGATAATAAAACAAAAGATATTCTCCATTAAATTTGGACAAGGGAACTGCCATCAATATTTTACAGAGAAATAAGAACAATTGTATGTTCTAAAGGGTTAAATCATATCTATTAATTAAATCATATCTACCAGAGAGGAAGACACCGACCCTCAGTTCATCAATCTGAGTTCTAATTTTCCACAGTCAATGTTACGGTATATTTTTCTTCATTGGAATAGGCCCTTTAATTGAACATCGATTTATCTAAAGAACGATTTTTAATCAAAGATATTTTATGGAAAACTCCTCTGCAGTTCTCTTCCATTTATCTGTAAAACAGTGTCCTTATAACAGGAGCCATCTCTCTTCAGCCTACCGTAGAATGCGTTAACAAAGAATTAATATCCTTCCGCCATCTTAAAATAGTTAAATAGTCTAATATTTCAAAAAAGTGTCCTTTTAAAGTCCGCCATCTTAAAACCGTTAAATATTTTAAAACAGTATCCTGGAGGACAACAATGGAGAAAGTTATCCTTCGGATAACTTAAAAAACCGTTAAAACAGCAATCCTTAAGGCCGAAAAAGCTAATTCTAATTGTGTAATAATTATAACTATCCTTAGTTGCCCTTCTCCATCCTCTCACACCCTGAGTCCGAATATCGTCCTCTACATCTTCAAGCCAACGAAGTCGAGGCCTTCCTCTCCTTCTCTTTCCACCCGGGTGACCCTCCAACATCATCTTAGGGAGCCTACTAGCTTCCATTCTATGGAAATGCCGTAGCCATCTAATTCTCCCTCTTTCTATATTGGCTACAATATCTGACGCTGCTAATAAAGTTTTCAGTTCTTCATTCGTCCTCATTCGCAAAAGATTCAGTCCATATTTTTTTTTTAGGATTTTAATTTAGTTTAATTCGTTTTACTAATGTGATATCAAGGTCCTTGCCTCACCCCCGTACATAACAACAGGTTGAAGAATCGGTCAATAGTCTCTTATTTTGAGATTGCTGGATATATTTCTATTTTGAAAATTCTTTATTAGAGACCAATAGCACTTGTTTTCTGATATTATTATTGATGTTATTTCTACTTTTCCCAGACACTCCAGTCACATATCACTTCCATTCAAGAATGGTGTCATAACTGGAGAGTTAAGATAAATCCTGGCAAATCCCAGCAAATAACCTTTACTCTCCGTCAAAAACCTACCTCATCCTGTCCTCCTGTATCCTTTAATGGCCTACCACTAAATAATGTGGAAAAAATACGATACCTGGGATTTTATCTGGACAAGAGACTTACCTGGAACCCTCACACAAGATTGAAAAGACAAGAAGCTGCACGTCGATTTCGACTGCTTCAACACTTACTTGACAAACGTTCAAATCTCCCGATTCACTACAAGATACTCATCTATATGACGATTATCAGACCTATTTGGACTTCAGGATAGAGTTATGGGGATCCACCAAACCATCGAATTCTTCCCGCATCCAATCACTCCAATCCAAAGTCCTTCGAAAAATCCTTAATGCTCCTTACTTTGTCACAAATGAATTAATCCACAATGACCTGAATATCCCATATGTCGCCGATTTGGCACGAACCAGATACCTATCCTTTCATAATAAACTTACTCCCCATCCAAATCCACTTGTAGCACAACTTGCTTCCCATTCCATTCCTGGCAATCCTCCGAGGCGTCTGAAAAAGAAGGCCTCGTGATCTTCTTTTGTAAATATTCAATAGAGTACTACCAATGGGTAGTTCCTCTACAAGTTCTAATCATGCCATTATTTTGCGTTGTTTACAGCATATTTACTAAATGTGTTTTTATTAATACAGTTGTAAATTTCAATTAATAAAAGAATAAAAAAATTAAAAAAAATTTCTACTTTAATACTATTGTCCTCAATGTTAATAGTACCCAGGAACTTAAACTTTGGCACTCTCTCGAAGTGTTAGCTCCCTCAATGTATCTATGTCCTATTTCTCTTAGGTCGTTTCTATGTATTTAGTCTTAAAAGATACTAATGAAAACTTTCTACATTAAGAAGAATATCTAATACGCTCACATGCCATCAGTCAACGAACTCACCACAAAACAATGTCATAATAAATTACATCAACATCTCCAATCTGTAAATTCGCTTGTAAAAGATATAGATACAACTCATATGCCTAACAATAAATTCCAAAACTAAAGAGGGCTTGTTGATCCTCAATTAATAAGATTTATTTCCGTTTTATTTATTTATAATCTTTTTTTATTCATTTTCTTTAATTGACCGTTGATGACTATGATGTTTTAAGCTCAAATCTCAAAGAAACAACAAACAAGATTTCTTACTATCAAGATAGAATGGCACCTTGGTGGCACGTGGGTGCTTGCTTCCTTGATCCCTTGCCACTCCGCAGTAGATAATCATCAAATTTGCAAATTTTCAATCATGTATTTTTGTCATTTATGACAAATGTAAATATAAAATAAAAAATTGAATATAAATTAAGTTAACGTAAAAATTTTGTTTATATAGTTACTTCCAATTAGAAAGTCACTGGTACTGCCTTTCTACTTTCTTGTTTATAGCTTTAATTTAGTTGCTATTAAATGTTGACTGAGGTTTCCAGACACACTGGACATAGATGATGAAGAAAGTAAATGATTTTCATACTTTTCAATAGAGAGGTGTCGATTCTGAATTCGATACTCTAATTCAAAAATTCTTCGGTATCTAAAATCAAGAATCGACTTCCTGGGACCAATAACCGGTATCGATAATCGAAACATATTGGTAGGTACTCAACACCGGTGTGTTTCGTGTAACTACTCACAGAACGTTTCTTAAAAATAAGCTGCGTAGGAAAAATTGAAACTGTAATTAAAATGACTTGGTCAACAATTTAAATACTGATCGAAGAAACAAAAGTTTGCAAGGAAGGTTACTGCAATAAAATTGTTTAAACATTTTTTATGTTTTCTTTTACTTTATTGAGGTATCGATTTATACAGGATTTGATCATCCGAGCCTGTATCGGTTCCAACCACGTGGTTTAATCGAGTTTCGAGTTTATAAATATACTTTTATTTTTTAGGAAAAAAGCTTTCGGTCTAAATGCTGTTTAGATTTCTGTTTCTTTAAAGTTCTAAAGAATAATAAGTAGTTTGGGAACTTCCACAATTATGTGTCCCTGGATTTAATAACTTATGAGAATATACTACATGACAAAATGGATAATGAAAAGTCGATTTTTTGAAAAGGTTAAAATTTGTAGGGATTTTCCAAGTTCACGCTGAATTAGACTACAAAAGTATATTAATACGAGCGATGACCTTTACTCCATTCTTCTGATTATCAAAGGGAAGGCAGAGCTCTATCAACATAAGAAGAAAACGTTCTTCATGTAACATTATGTCACCTAAAAATAGAAATTAATACATAAATTTGATGAATAACAAACATAATGAAATGACAAAACTTTTAGAGAAACTACCTATTGGTAACACTCCTACAAAATTCTATAATAGAAGGTCCGGAGGTCTTATCCTTTTCATACTTTTTTTTCTTTCTTTTTTTTTTCTAGTTACTGAAATTTACAACTATGTATAATGTAATAGGGCGTATAAAAAAAAATACCGTTTTATCAAATTCCAGAGTTCAAAAGTCTGTAAATATCTTAATGCTATTTATTATTTACCAATACTTAATAATCCCTTTAGGGCATTCTCTAAGCTTGTTTACTAACAATCGATTTCTTAAAAAAAAAAAAAAAAAAAAAAAAACCTCAGTTGAGTTATTTATTTCAAAGAAGAAGCATGACAGTGTCCTACGAAATTCTCGTAATTTAAAGACATTAGTGGGAAAAAAATTTCACAGCCGCTGGAGCAACTCGTGGAATTATTAAATATGAAGGGGGAGGTGTCCTTGAAGTGCGCACTGCGCGGCGTTAGTTTGAAAAAGTGGAGATACGACGTTGGAAAGGAAGAAGGGCTCCGGGCGGCCATTAATGGATATTGATGAGGTTCTGAAGGAAGTTTTTGAGTCAAATCCGTCCACAAGTACTCGTGTACTTGCCAGGGAGTGTGGTGTGTTGAAAGATACTGTCAGTCACCATCTTCTCTCCATGGGGAAGGTGAAAAACCTACTCGTCCACACACTTCCCGTCGAACCAAAGAAAAAAGAAAACCAAAGATTTTCATGGATTTGAACCTCAGCGTGGCATAGAGCAATTGGCTAGCAGATGGGTAATGACGGTAGATAACAATGGGCTATACTTTGAGTATTAATTGTGTTTTATATCAAAGAAAGGTATTTTTTTTTTTTTATACACCCCATTAGTATCAAATACATCAAGTAAATGTGATGATAATGCTAAAAATGACAGATCAATTACTTACAAAGAAACTACCCATTGGTAGCACTTATAAAGTTCTATATTCGAAGGTCTTGAGGCCATCTTCTTTTCAGGCACCTCGGAGGGTTATCTGGAATCCAATGTGAAACAAGTTGTGATACTAATCGATTTGAATGGTTATGAAGTTTGCTATGAAAAGATAGGTATCTGGTTTGTACTGAATCAACAACATATGGTACATTAAGGTCTTATTAATTTTGTTCGTGACAAAGTAAGGAGTATTGAGGATTTTTTAAAGGATTTTGAATCGTAAGGATTGGATACGAAGCGCATTGGATATATATCACATATATCCAAATGGGTTTGATAACTATCATGTAAATGGGTTTCTTGTAGGTAATCGGAAGGTTTAAACGTTTGTCTAGTAAATGTTGAAGAAGTCGAAAACGACGAGTCTTATAACCATTCAAATCCATTAGTATCTCAACTTGCTTCACATTCAGTTCCAGATAACCCTCCAAGGTGCCTGAAAAGAAGATGGCCTCGAGTCCTTCTACTATTGAACAATTATTTTATAGAACTTTATAAGTGCTATCAATGTGTAGTTTCTTTACAAGTAATTGACATGTCCAAATCAAATTTACATCAAATTTACTTGGTGCATTTGATATTGTATTGTATACAGTCGTAAATTTCAATGAATAGCTAGAAAAATAAAATCAAATAAATAAATAAATAAAATTTTCTGAAAAGGATATAAGGACCTTCTAATATAGAATTTTTATTAATAGAAAAAATAATTTGACATAGGATATAAAAAAAGACATAAGTGAAGTTAGTGTCAGACTGTGGAGAGGTAGGTGTGTCAAACTAGTTAACCGAATGAAGAATGTAGACATAAAGATAAAAATTGATACATGAGAAAAATAAAAGTCCAAATTGGTTATGCCCCACGAAAAAAAAAAATCAGATTTTAAATATCAAGTGGATATATCTTTTAATTTTATTTTTTGAACTTTAAATCTGTTAAATTATAATACTAAAAAACTAAGAAGAATAAATAATAAGAATTTTATTAAGTGAATATGCGTTACGTGAAAGGTATGAGGGAATCTAGAACTCAGGGGCACCTCCAGTTTTAATGTTTTTTAGTCTAGGTCTCTCATTTAGCTTATTTTTAACCTTCTTTGAATGTTTTCTGGTATTTCGATTGTTCATGAATATGTTAGCATTGTCCATGTAATTTTTCGTGGAATCGTTTATGATGGGTAAGCATTTGTTCCTTAACAGTTGGAATGCAAAGGTTAGTATGCTGAGTTTCGTTGTTAAAGTATAAGGTGCTTTTTGATGGTCCTGAACGTCCAGACTTAAGGACACCTTCTGCCATTTTAAAAACAGATAAATCATCGAATGTTTCAAAACAGTGTCCTTAGAAGGACAACAATGGCGAAAGTTATCCTTTCGCCATCTTAAAATCGTTAAATATTTCAAAACAGTATCCTCAAAGACAACAGTGGTGGAAGTTATCCTTCGAATAACTTAAAAACCGTTAAATATTTAAACATATTATCCTTAAGGACATAAAATCGTTAAATTCCGCCATCTTAAAACAGCAACCTTAAGGACGAAAACTAATTCTAATTGTGAAAGGAGAGAGAGGCCATTGATGTCCTTCGGCCACAAAAATCGGCAGATCCTGGCAGATCTGTAAAACATCGTTCTTATAATCCTTATGTCCTTTTTATGGTCCTGAACGTACAGATTTGCTTGGAAAAATCGGATTTTGTTGATATTTATCTTTTTAGCTGTTCTTCTAGTTGACATGAAAATTCAAGGTATAAAATTAAAAAATACTCTCCATTCTTTTGAAAATTTCTGGATGTAAATAGTTCCATATAACATCCTAAATAATTGAAAGGTTGGTTGGTTAGGGTGTGGGTGGAACTCAACGTGTAACCACCTCCACTTGGTACTGGAAGTACTGTGTCGAATTATTCCAGCAAAGCGAGGGTTACATAAAGAAAATTTCAAGAAATAGTTAAATTTCTGTTATTTTTAAAACTCAGCCTAAACAAAAAAAAAAAAATATAATTGATTAATATACCAGCAAACAAGCAATTTTATAATTAGGTACTTAAATTTAATTGCTTATTTCAAGTGTTTTTGTTAGCATATTTCTGAGAAGACGGCTTCTCTTAAAGAAACAAATGAAGGTCTATGGACACTACTAGGATGTTTTTGACTACAGTAATTATATTAATATTTCATTGATTTTCTTTTGTCATCGACATTTGATAATTTGTACTTGAATAAACCTTTTTTTTTTCATTAAAATCATGCTGTGATTTATAATTTTGCGTTCCCTTTGGTCACCAAAAATAAATTTAGTTCATAGGCCATGTTTAAAACCTGAGGTCCAAATATGGCCTTAAGGTAAATTTTTAGAAGAACACAAAACTATCGTTCAAGACTTTTTTTTAAAAAAAAAGATTTTTAGTGTGATTATGAAAGTAGATAGATTGTTCTAAACTGTGAGAAAATTTGATGAAAATTGATTCGAAAGCTTCCAAGTTACAATCCTTCAAACCTCAGGGCCATAATAGGACACCTTACCTTATATATCTAAATATTTTAATTAACTCTCCAATTTTTTAAAAAAATAACCAAATGTTATTAATAGTTAATAATTCTATCTTCTGATCTTCGAATTCGTAAATATATATGTACATATATTTGTAATGCTGCTGTTAGATGGAAAGTGACAGTTGGAACTGCTCTAAGCAATTTAACTTGTGACAATGCATAATCCTATGTGCAGATGATGCGATGGATGTTGGTAGCCTCAATCACGATATGGCAATATTGTTGAGCCATTAACTCCTCAACAGTTGACTCCTATTCAATAGCGTTTTCCTTCAAATATTCCATTTATCCAAATGGATCTTGTTACCAGAGGTTGGAGCTGGATTTAGGCTATTTTTTGTGTATCTTTCTGGGTAATTTAAACTGTTACTGAGTTTCATTTCTAATGTATTAGATTTGTTTAATAACCTTTGGTTTTTGTTAATGAATAATAAATTATGTTTTGAAATTATACTTTTTTTAATATATATGTATGTATACATACATACATATATATATATATATATATATATATATATATATATATATATATATATACATATTTGGAAGCTAATGCGTGGACTGGAAATGGGTAATAATAAAATAAACGCCTTCCGGTTAACAAGGTAAATATTCCAAAGGTTCTGTCTGGGTTTCAATAAGTGATTAAGAAGACTTCAATTGAATTGGCTTATTAAGACTTGAAAAATAGAAAGAACGAATAATATAATGAAAAATAATATTTAAACTCGAATAACATAAATACCCTACGAGAAAAAAAGAAAATCATTTTCCATATGATTACTAAGTTACTGAACTGATTGTATTTTTAATTTAAATTATTTTTTAGGTACGCTTGACTTTTTCTTGTTGTGTTCTTATTTAGATGTTCTAATTTTAACTTTTAGTTAAAGTTAAAATTCAGTTCCGTTCACCATAGCAGCACCAGTTTAAGTTTGGCCTGTGGAGGGTAAAATTTAAATTTACCTGCTGAATGGTTCTAGACATTCCTGCTTTTTCTAGAATACGTTGTTAACCCGTGGTTAGTATAACCTATCCTTCCTCCCTTATTTGAAGTATATAAGAACACTATGTACCTAAAACGAAAACGAAATACCTAAATTTTGGCAAAATAATATATATATAATATAGAGGCGTAGGGAAGTAGCGACCCCATCGCCCAGTCGTCAGACTGCAATCAGCTGCTGGTCCTCCAGGTTGGGGGAACAAAAACTCTGACGCTCATACAGTACACAATATACAGCACACTACACACACCCACATCACAAACAAAGGTCAACTTCAGTACACACCCTAGGGTCACCTCCCCTAGGTAGCCGCCCCGGAGGGGGAAGCTTGTCAGGGAGCTATGAGGAGGCAATCCCTCCACCTGACTCGGGGGCAGTGGGCTGATAACTCACTCTCCTTAAATAAACATAAATTACGAACAATGGAAGAGGTAGAGCTGGACTGATTTTACGGAATTTGACACGGCGTGGAAAACGGTTTATTCGACTTGCAACTTGGAACGTACGTGGTCTGAACGGAAAAGAGTGTGAACTAGTGGAAGAAATAAAGAAGGCAAAGGTAGATATCCTTGCGATTACGGAAACAAAGAGGAAGGGCAAGGGTGAAATCAAAATACAAGATTACACCCTTCTGTTTTCGGGTGTTGGCGGAAACGAGAGAGCAGCCAGTGGAGTAGGATTTCTATACCACAACGACTTATGCATATCTGTCAGAGGGATGAAATATGTGAATGATAGACTAATGGTTCTAGATATCATGGAGGGGGAGAGGATACACTCACTTATAGTAGCATATGGTCCCAATGATAATGCTAGGCAGGATGAAAAAGAAAAGTTCTTCGATGACCTGCAAAAGGAGATTGATGATTGTGAAGGCACCCCAATGATTCTCGGAGATTTGAATGGCAGAGTTGGATATGAGAAGGAAAAGTGGGATGGAGTCATTGGGAAGTTTGGAGAAAGCACAATCAACAACAACGGTGAAAGAATTCTCAGTTTGTGTGTGGGAAATGCATTAAGAATCGTGAATACACTCTTTCCGCATAGAGAAATCCATAGATTCACCAGAGAGGAGCCAGGGAGAGGTGAAAAATCTATAATAGATTATTTTCTGATAAGAAAAGAAATGGTAGGTGAAGTTATGGATGCAAGAGTCAAAAGAGGGTATGAGATTGGAAGTGATCACTACCTCTTAACACTGGAAAAAACTGTGGAATGAAGAAACACCTCGGAAAAGGCATAAGAAATGTATAAAGAAAGTAATCAAGTCCCACAGGCTAAAAGAAGAAGAAATGTCCCGATACTTCCAAGAAGAAATAGATAGGATGGCACGAGATTCAGATCACCCATGGGATAGTGATGACATAGAGCAGAGCTGGTCATCATTCAAGAAAATCATTCTTGATGCCTCTAGACTGGTATGTGGAGAGAAAAGAGCAGGATCCGGCTTTAAAGGAAGTCCGTGGTGGACCGATGATGTGAAAAAGAAGGTTCAAGAAAAGAAGAAAGCATGGAGGGACTTCCTTAGCCAGAGAACACATGCAGCCTATGAAAGGTACAAGGAAAAAAGGAAGGATTCCAAGATGGCAGTTCTTCAAGCCAAACAAAAAACATGGGAAGATTTTGGTCACAAAATGGAGAAAAATGCAAAAGAGAACCAAAAGATCTTCTACAAAGTCATCAAAGGAATGAGGAAGGAAAGATCTGATTCGCTCAAAGGAATTAAGGACAAGGAAGGAAGGATTTTATGGCAGCAAAAAGATATAA
The DNA here is from genome assembly GCA_003667255.2 of Euschistus heros. Taxonomy (NCBI): domain Eukaryota; kingdom Metazoa; phylum Arthropoda; class Insecta; order Hemiptera; family Pentatomidae; genus Euschistus; species Euschistus heros. The sequence continues at coordinate 75,604 of RCWM02000654.1, read as the reverse complement.
TGGAGAGATGGAGAGAGTACTTCAGGGAGCTGCTGGAGGGAAGAGACGTTAGTCCAGATGAGACTAATAATGCGGAGTTAGATTATGCAGAAGAAGACGATTTCATCAGCGAGGAGGAACTGGAGGAGGCTATCTCGAAGATGAAGCTGGGTAAATCAGCAGGGCTGGATGAAATAACTCCCGAAATGATCCGGTACATGGGCAGCAAAGGTGAGGAAATGTTTCTCCATCTCTTAAATTTAGTATGGAAAAAGAAAAGGATACCGAAGGACTGGGAGATCGCTGTGGTGGTGCCTATTTACAAGAAGGGAGACAATAGAGTATGCAATAACCATCGAGGCATATCTCTGCTCAGTGTGCCAAGCAAGATTTATTCAAGAATTCTAGAAGCAAGGGTAAGAAGAGTTGTCGAATGCCAGATAGGAGAGGAGCAGTATGGATTCAGAAACTCGAGGAGTACGCAAGACCTGATTTTTACTTTGAGGCAGGTCATGGAGAAGTCCATAGAGAAAGGTAAAGAACTTTCTGTCTGCTTCGTGGATTTAGAAAAGGCATTCGACAGAGTCAAAAAGGAGGATATAGAGCGAGCTCTGTCGGAAAAGCAAGTGGATATTGGCACGATTCTGGCAGTCAGGAGTCTCTACCAAAAAACAAGAAATATTATAAGGACTGGCAACCACACCTCCAAGGAATTTGAGACGACGCAGGGAATACGTCAGGGGTGCAGCCTAAGCCCCCTGCTTTTCATATTGGTGCTGGATAAGGTGCTGAAGAGAGCCAAACCCAGATTGCGGCGTTTTCAACTAGGGCATAGGAACCTTCAGCCTGCTTTGCTTACAGTTCTCGCTTTTGCTGATGACCTCGTCGTGTTCGCTGCGGATGACCGGGACCTACAACACAACGTAAATATCATACAAGAAGAGTTGACAAGCATCAACATGGATATTAATCCAGATAAGACGAAATGTATGAGAATAGGAAGACGTCCTCACCGTATTATGAGGATATTGAGATTAAAGGGATCTATTCTGGAGCAGGTGCAGGACTTCAAATATCTAGGTGCCTGGATCAACGAAAGCGGTTATATCGATGGAGAGGTATCGCAAAGGCTGGGAGCAGCTGGTAGACTGTTCAACGCAATCCGGAAAGGTTTTCTCAACAGAAGGGAGGTGACGAAGAAGACCAAGATATCCGTCTACAAGTCTACGTTCCTGCCCATCCTATCTTACTCCTCTGAATCATGGACCCTTACCTCAAAACACAAAGGGCAGATCCAGACAATGGAAATGAGATACCTAAGAAAGGTTGAAGGAAAGACCAGGAGAGATAGGATCCGTAACTCTACAATAAGAGCGAACCTCGAGGTACAGGCGGTAGAAAACCACTCTTGAAGAAAATAAATTAAGATGGTTTGGGCACCTCCTGAGGATGAGCACGGAGAGAACGGCCAGGATATCGTATGAGACGAGAGTAGAAGGAAGAAGACCAAGAGGAAGACCACGGATCACCTGGGAGGAAGGCGTGCGGGAGGCGTTCAGGAAGCGAGGGCTGGACTGGAGCAGGAGGAGAGAATTGGTTCAAGAAAGGGACACTTGGGTCAAGCTCTATAGAGGGAATCCCCACACTGCACAGCGGTAGAGAGGGAAAGATTATGATGATGATGATGATAATAATTGACATTATTCTTCATTTAAAAATAATATTATTTCAAACTATTACAATTTTTTTTTTTTTTTTTTTTTTTACATATTTATGAATTATACTATTTATTGGTACGTATACCACATTAGTATTACCTATCAATAAATGAGAATGAGATATTGTCGTCAAAATTTAAAACTAAGGAACGTAACAAAATTCGTTCATTCACCGCTGTATACTACAAGGCCTACCTGCGGTAAAATGCTAGAAATTCGTAAAAATAACATTGACGATTTCGGTTTTCTAAGTGCCGATAAAATTCAAAATTCTACCATAAAGGTTTGTAGAAAGCGGCAGAAAAAGAAAGGAAAAAAAAAAAAAAAGAAGGAATTTTTAACATTCGTTAGGTTTTAAATAGAGCCGACGAGATTATTCATTTTTTGAATGAAAACTATCCTGGCCGAACTAGACATTGTGTAAGGTCGCGGCTGGTTGGACTAGTTGGACGGTGAATGCTATCTGCCGGACACGGTTGTCGCTGGAGAAGATAAGGTCTGGAGGCTGGAGGCTGGAGGCTCCACATATTTATCTCGACCTCAGGAGCTCACCTTCCAGGGGACTTTTTGTCGAGCTAGGCCCCACGTCGGGGCTTCCGTGACACCTTCTCCAAGTAGGGCATCTTCCCCTCCGATAAAAAAATATACGACGTTGAAGAAAAATAGTAAATAGGTTACAGGCTGTATATATCAGCGTTATTGAAAACTGTCTATTATTAGAAAATATTTTGAGTCAGAAAAAAGGTAAAAACTTTCTTTTGAAAATTTCGTAAGCGATATTTTTTATTTTATTTTAAAAACCCTTCTATGATACATAAACCTTAATAAAATTGGTATTATATAAGTGACTATAAGTTTTTGACACATTTTAAAACAGTGAATATAAGTTAAGTTGGCAAATCACTACTATAGAAATTTCTCTATGAATACATATAAATATAATTATAATAAATATAATATATGCGTATATATATATATATATATATATATATATATATATATATATATATATATATATATATATACATACAGGGTGTCCCAGACATAGTGTAAAAAAAAAAATTGGGTAATTCTGCATACTAAACGGGGTAGAATGGCGCAGAAACTAGTTTCATATCTCAATCTGTTGAGGAGATACAATTTTTTTTGTTTTTATTTTTTAAATCTTTATTTTTTCTGAAAAAATGGCAGTTTTCTCTACTTTGGTTTAGCGTAGCAACAAAAACGATGATATTTTCTTAATCAACATTAAATTTTCTAAAATATGACATAGGTCTTGTTATTTTAAGACTAGGCAACCCTAGAAAGAACCAATCCAATAATTTTTCTTTCTTATGTGCTTATTAAGTTTTATTTATTCTTGTTAAATATCATAGTTTTGTTTAATTATTGAATTTATTAAAATGCTAATTATTTAATTTTTCTATACAACTGTATTTTTTTTAACTAACAATTATATTTATACGTATATGAATATTTTACAGCCAAACTAAAGTTTATAAAATTCAAAATTCATAATTTAATCATTTATATGTAAAATAATATGATGTGTCACGTATCATAGGTGTAGAAACTTCTGTAATAAACGGCCCATTTAAGAAATTACCATAAAAGGAAAAAAAAATTATATATATAGGAAAAGGTGTGAAAACGAGCAGTGGTGTAAATATGGGATCCCTTCTCTAGTGGCTAAAAGCGATACAGAAGTCTGGCGACGAGGACTGTCGATGTAGCCATTTGCTAATATAAGATAGTGAGCAGTTGGAACCATTCTTTATACTAGTGTGGATGCAGCTTGAGTTATTATGCAAATTGGTATCCATTTTGGACTGTAAACTTTTGAGAAACATGTGAAATCGTTTTCGTTTCATGTTCTTATGTTTATTTAAAAATAATTTCACAATTATATATAAACAGTAGAGATCTTAAGTTACTTTTTCAAGCACAACTTTAGGTACGATGTGATAGTGGCCATCTTTCTTAGGTGGAGTTGGTGTAAATATGGACCCCCATTTCCCCGTGAACTTCGACTTATCTCTTGTTGGAGATCACAACTTGCTTCTTTTGTGATGAAAATGTCTCTAAAGGCAACCAGAAAGAAGTGTGGGTAAAATGTTCCCAAATGTGGGAACTTAGATCGTTAATAAGAAAAGACATGAAAAACAGTTTGAAAAAAAAAAAAATTAATAAAAATAAATACATATTCCACTGATCCCTGTTGATCAGATCCGCTACCTAGGACTCCACTTGGACAAACCTCTAACTTGGAATCCACATACAAGACTAAAACGACAAGAAACTGCTCGTCGTTACAGACTACTTCAACATTTACTTGACAAACGTTCAAACCTCCCAATTAATTACAAAAGGCTCAATTACATGACTGTGATTAGACCTATTTGGACGTACGGAGTTGAGCTTTGGGGCTCTACTAAACCATCCAATTCATCTCGTATCCAATCCTTACTATCTAAAATCCTTCGAAAAATCCTCAATGCTCCTTACTTTGTGACCAATAACCATCACCATAAAGATCTTAATATTCCATATGTTTCTGCTTTGCCCAAACCAGATACCTATCCTTCCATAGTAAGCTCCATAACCACTCCAATCCACTAGTCTCCGAACTTGCTTCCTCCTCCATCCCTGATAATCCTCCGCGGTGTCTGAAAAGAAGATGGCCTGGAGACGTTTTAGTGTAGATTTTATTTTATTTTAAGTGCTACTAGTGAGTAGCACATTCTGTGACATTTCTTTTCTTTTTTTTTTTTTTCTATGTATCAATTTATTGAAATTTACGACTGTATAAATATACATTAAGTAAATGAGCTGATAACAATTATAACAACATGGCAAAACTTGAAAAGAACAACTCATCAGTGGCACCACAATAAAAATTCTACACTAGAAGATCTCTAGGCCATCTGACATTAAATACAAAATGTGCTTTGATGCACATGTGTAAATATTTTTTGGGCTAGAATCACAAAAGTGATTCGTCTAAACCTGATCCTAGCCGAATTTGCCTATTCGTGTTTTTACATTAGACGCAGAATTTCATTTTAAAACGAAACAATGGACATACCGGAATTGGCAATCTCGCCGACGATATGACTATCATCGACAGTCATAGAGGCAACTCCTCAAACATTTTTTTTTTTTTTTTTTTTTGCATTTTATTTCTCGTGTGAATTATTAAATTAAAAAGTATCAATTTTCTTTTAAACCGAGTTATCAGTATTAATAATCGATTTTTCGGTATCGATATCAATATTTTCGTACAATACTAGATTACATAATAATTAAAAAGAATTACAATTATTTGTTTTATCTATGTATTTATACGGAAAATAAGGTTTATCGCTGAAGAGAAAGTTAAGTTTATCCTTGACTGTGTGTCATTGTAGCCTCGGGATTCATTAATATGTAACAGTATGTACTAATAGTCGCATACGGCAATCAGCTTTGCATTAAATAATAAATTAAATTAAATTTCAATATTTATTAAATTCTATATATTAAAAAAAAAAATAGCTTAAAAGTGTCTTATTGTAAAAAATATTTCTAACAATAGAAAAAAGGTTAAAAAGAAACGTTTAAGCCAGAAGAGGTCACCTGCATATCTCAGCTCCTAATGGGGCGATGATTAAAGATTTTTTAATCAGTCTATAAAACATCTGTGTTGTATTACATTAAAATTTGTGTAGTTCAAAAATAAACCTTCCCCTCCTGTACATCACACACTTCTACAAGTCAAATCAGCAATTGAGAAACACGATTATCGAGTTAAATAAGATTCTTCACATACATGTACCTACATTTAAAAAAAAAAAGAAAAAGAAAAAAGAAACATAAGAAATAATAATATAATTTTAATAAACGTCTAATCAGCCACATTTAAGACTGTTGTATATAGATATACACCAAGCAACCCCCGTCGTGGGCTTCGCCCGTTCTCATAAGTAAAGGACTTACAAGGGGAAGTTTGCAGTTGTAACTCACAGATTTGAATGCCTCACAGAGTGGGTAGTAGGGACCTATAATAGTGCAAAACTAGAGTTATAGCCGCCAATGGGCATAAGGAGCCGAAAAAAAAATAAAATAGGAAATTCACGTTTTATTTTTTTTCTTAGCTCTCAATCAATAAAGAGAAATGATTCTTTCACGTTTAATTGCAGTTGTGTATGCTATTTTTAATAAAAATACTTTCGTTATGCTTAAGACATTACCCGACTTTAGGGCGCTCAAAAACTCAAAAAAATTACAAAATTCCAAGGAAAGCCGCTGTAAATCAGTGGAAACTTTTTTTCATGAACAACTGACCTCAAATCTCGATTTGACGCACCGTAAAACCCTTATATGTGAAATTTTATCAAAATCAAAAAATATTGATTTTTTACCCCTTTCGAGGAGGTTAAAATTTTGAAGTTGATTTCATCAAGAATTTCTAAAGGCCATAATAACTGCTGTGTTCAACCGATTACAATAGTAATAGAATCAGAAGAATCAGCATAGATTCTGCTTTTTATCCATGCGATTATTACTCCAGATTTTAGTGGACAAGAACTGGTGTGAATGAAAAAAATCCGAGGTCAGCTATAATTTGAGATATTTCAATAAGGGGATATTCTGCGACCTCCGGATTTGGGATGAACTATGCAGTTTTACGGCTTCTAAATGACCTTAAAATTTGGTCTTAATCGGTGGCGAAATATGTGAGATAGCGCAAATTATTTACATTTTTTCAGAAATTGACAGCCTCCTGCCTTCTAAAATCCTACAAAATTTAGTTTCTACGTGATTATTGAGATGAGGAATCTGAAAATACTATCCGTTTTTAGTTTAAAAATTTTTTTCGCCCATATTTTTATTTCAAATTGCATTGAGATCCTAAGATTTATGAATTATCTAAAATTAATATCAGGTTTTGGTTAAAATATATGTATATTTTTAAATGGTCTTATTTGAAATTTATTGTGTAATAGAAATAGATAATTTTAAAACGTCTTATTTATATAAGATAGGTGAGAAAAATTTTTAAACTAAAAACTGATATTATTTTCAGATTCCCCATCTCAAAAAACATGTAGAAACTAAATTTTGTCGAAATCAAAAATAATTTTTTTTTACCGTTAAAATTTTGTAGGCTGTACAATTTCTGAAGAAATGTAAATAATTTGCGCTATCTCACATATTTTGCCAACGATTAAAAGCAAATTTTAAGGCCATTTAGAAGCCGTAAAACTGCAAAGTTCATCCCAAATCCGGTGGTCGCAGAATATCCCCTTATTGAAATATCTCAAGTTATAGCTGATCTCGGATTTTTTCATTCACATCAGTTTTTGTCTACTAAAATCGGGAGTAAATCCAATGTTATATGCATGGATTAAAAGCAGAATGTATGCTGATTCTTGTGATGATATTACTATTTTAATCGGTTGAACACAGCAGTTGTTATGGCCTTTAGAATTTCTTGATGAAATCTCAACTTTTTTTTTTTTGATTTTGATAAAATTTCACATATAAGTGTTTTATGGCGCGTTAAATCAAGATTTGAGGTCAGTTGTTCATGGAAAAAAGTTTCCACTGATTTACAGCGGATTTCCTTAGAATTTTGTAATTTTTTTTTTGAGTTTTTGATCGCCCTAAAGTCGGGTAATGTCTTGAGCATAACAAAAGTATTTTTATTAAAAATAGGATACACTACTGCAATTAAACGTGAAAGAATCATTTCTCTATTTTGCTTGAGAGCTGAGAAAACTTATAAAACGTGATTTTCATATTTTATTTTTTTTCTCGGTTCCTAATGCTCATTGGCGGCTATAACTCAAGTTTTGCACTATTATAGGTCCCCACTACCCACACACAAATCGGCATTCAAATCTGTGAGTTACAAGTCAAAACGTCCCCTTGTTAGATAATTTTAACTAATAATTGAAGTTTTATTTCTTCTGCTTAGAGGTAAACGTCACTAAGTGCATTTCTTTTCCAAATTCGACAAAAATACATTGTGTGTTATCATTTATTATAAGTATAAAACGTCATCAAGTGAATATAACTGCCATATGTGCACATTAGAGAATGAGAAAATTCTATGACATAAGTAAATTTTATTATTAATTTAAAGCTAAACACCTTGCCATTGTAACCTGTCCTGTAGGATGGTGTTAGCCACCTATTGGTCAATTTTCAAACCAGTGTTATCCACACACCATCGCTTTTTTAATTAAAAAATAAATAAATAAATAAAAAATAATAATAATATTGAAAATCAGTAAAATAGGACTTCACATATCCTTTCAAAAAACTAAAATCATGACAAAAATCAAACACCCACGTAAATACCTCAAAGTCCAAGAACAAAACATAGAAATAGTAAAATAATTCAAATATCTCCGAGAATGGATTAGTTGGAATGCTAAGGAAAACAAAGCATTGGAATCCAGAAAAAATAAACTTTAACTTGCTTTCCAACTAACAAAAGATACATGCAACAAAAAATCTCTTTTCTGGGGGTCCAAAATAAAACATTACACATTAGTGATTAAACCAAAAGCCTTGTATGCAGCTGAAACACTAAACATGAATATCAAAGGTCATATTGAGAAACTTGAACTAAAAGAAAGGAAAATTTTAAGAAAAATCATAGGACCAAAATTTCAGGATAATAAGACAATATACATAAAGAATGAAACACTCTACAAGAAAATTGAAAAACTCTCTGATACTATGCGAAAAAGAAGAATCAATTTTTACGGTCATCTTCTCAGAATGAACTCTAATAGATTATCCAAGCAAATCTTTGACTTCTTACGCCATCTCAAAACAAAACCCAATTGGTTTAAAGAAACTGAAAAGGACCTAGCAGAATTAAAAATTACAGAAAATTCACTACTTGATCAGACTTCTAAATTAATAACTAAAGATGAATATGTTAGGTTCCAAGATAAATCCACTCTAAAAACCAAACCCTTTATCTCAGATGAAGAAAGAAAAAGAAGATCAGAAAGAATGAAGAAGTACTGGACAACACAGAACAGAGAAAGGACAACACAGTGAAGTGATGGATTCAACGTACCCCAAAGAGGGTGAAACGAAAAAAAAAAAAAAAAAATTAGTATATTTTATTATTTTAAACCTTCCTGGAACTATAAAGATGTCGTGATTACTGTACAGATTGGTTCAGTAGTTTACGAGGTTAGTGATCACAAACGAAAATTGGCTTGTCCTTTTATATAATAGTATAGATTATATAAATTATTATAATTTTATTGATATCGCAAAAAAGTATATTAGTTTTTTATGGTTTCCTGAATCTTCTTAACTATGGCAGATTACCCGAGATATACCCAACGGTTGTAATCTTCGACAATTGCTATCAATAATCCGTAATTGTCTTCACTTGCTGCAAAGTGGATACAAATGTTCTCTATTACACAAAAATAACTAATATAACTGATATTCAACATCAATAGCAGTCAACAATAGAGAGCACACGCTTACAGTAAAAGGGCAATAATAAAGAAATGCCTCCTTTCATAATATCATTGTAGGATTGAACGCAATGCTGGAGAGAATATGTAGTTAGTGTTACAAACGAAAAATGTTTTGTCCTTTTGTATAATGGTATAGATATACATTTAAAGTAACACATAATTAATATTCAAATATAACCGGCTATGGTGCAATGTCATTGCAGACTTACTGCCAGTTACTTACCATTCTTTGGGATGACTATAGGAAAATTCCTGAACCTATAGAAACGATGTAAACATCTAAATATACATATGATGTCAGTTTACCTTCATCAGCTTTTCAATGGTAAGAGAAAATAAAAATATGTATGACATTGCACAAACTATTAATAGGAACACTTCAGCGTTGTCTCAGATCAATTTAAGGCAATTGCTGCTTGCAATCTGGCAGCATTTTGATTTATTCAAGGCGGTTAACCCCGTTTGCCTTGCAATGTTACAGTTACAGTTACTGCTACTTGTCATCTGGAAATATCTTTCATAACGAAGGATATTTTGCTACATCAAATATGAAAATGAAGAAAGTATCAGGTGTGAACTGAATTTTTCAGCTTACATCAATAATTTCCACAAATTTAATTCACGAATAGATGAAATTATAAAGAAATAAAATAATTTACAGAATAATACAGTAATTGTGTCTACAAGGTTAACACTACATTCATTTGTGTGTGTATATATATCTGTACCTCGGAGGTACAAAACACTATGTCACATTTCCATAACTTTACAGGAGACCAATTTGAATCGGTTTTATTTTTAAAAGATTCCTTTTCCTGAACTGTTTATTGTATTTATATGTACGAAATGTATCATTCAGGCTAGAATAGGTTGGTAACCCGTCCTTCCTGCCCTGATTGGAGTACATAAGGATGTTAAGCCTCCCCAACCCCCACCCCTCAAAAAAAAATATAAATAAATAAAAAACATTTTTATTTAACTTAGCTTACAAATAACTGGTCTAGGAAATAGAACTCTATACCTCTCTATAAAACTGAAAAAAGGTGAATATGAATGAATGAATCTAGTCTAATTTTAAAAAAATGGTTCGTGGCCTGAGACAGAACATATACTTTTTACTAAATTCAGAAATGATTTAATCAAATTCATCAAAGATATCGATTTTGATTTGATTTGCTGACGAAACTATATGCTTATTAAGTTTTATTTATTTTTTGTTTAAATATTAATTGTTTATTTGCTCTTTTAATTATTATTATTATTTTTTTAATTTTATGATTTTTTTTTTCCTCCAACCAACAATTATATGTTTACATACACATTTTTTTTTTACAACCACACAAAGCTCATAAAATTTCAAAATTCATTACATTATTGTTACAACACGCAAATAAACTGTTGGTTAAATACTATCACTCATATGTAAAACAATATAATGTAACACATATCAAATATATAGTATGCCTGTAACGGCATGGGACCTGTAAAAAACATTAATAAACGGTCCTTTTATGGGGTTACCTATACTACATATAATTACAAAATATGGAGGGGTATGAAACTAAGTACAAGGTGGATATGCTATTCCTATATAATAATAGTTATTGGTTTATGCTGTATATGAATAGGGCGTATAAAAAAGAAAAAAAATGACCGTTTTATCAAAATCCAGAGTTCAAAAGTCTGTAAATATCTTAATGCTATTTATTATTTACAAATACTTAATAATCCCCTTATAGCATTCTCTAAGCTTGTTTACTAACACTGGTCTTCTTAAAAAAAAAGCCTCAGTTCAGTTAGTTATTTCAAAGAAGAAACATGACAGAGTCCTACGAAATTCTCGTAATATTAAGACATTACTGAAAAAAATATTTTACAGCCACTGAAGCAACTCGTGAAATTATTAAATATGAAGGGGGAAGGTGCCCTTGAAGAGCGCATAGCCCGGCGTTGGTTTGAAAAATTTAGAAGTGGAGATACATAGGAAAGGAAGAAGGGCTCCGGGCGGCCATTAATGTATATTGATGAGGTTCTGAAGGAAGCTGTTGAGTCAAATCCGTCCACAAGTACTCGCGAACTTGCCAGGGAGTGTGGTGTGTCGAAAGATGCTGTTAGTTGCCATCTTCTCTCCATGGGGAAGGTGAAAAAGACCTGTAGACTGGTCCCTCACGAACTTACTCCTCAACAATTTCACAAAAGTTGAGAAAAGTTTACAGATCTTCATTGGAACTCCTGCCTCATCCACCATATAGTCCAGACCTTGCACCTTCGGATTACTACTTGTTTCAATCCATGGCCCATTTTCAAAATTTTTTTTATAATTTTGCGGAAGTTAAAAAGTTCTTTGACTGCCAACCCAAGGAATGGTATCAGCGTGGTATCGAGCAATTGCCTAGCAGGTAGGTAATGGCGGTAGATAACAATGGACTATACTTTGAGTATTAATTGTATTTTATATCAAAGAAATAATAATATAAATATTTGTTTCAAAAACGGTCATTTTTTTTTTTTTTTTTTTTATACACCCTATTATTATAATATGATATAATTATTGTATGAGTCTGAGTGTATTAAATTGGAATAACGTGTTGAGATTTAGGACGTCTGACACTTGTTTATTGCGTGATTTTTTAAAATTTATATATTTATATTGGAGCTAACTTATTTAATTTTATAGTAACCTGTTTTTTCACTGTAGGACATGATTATGAGAACAATATAGTCTCGAAACGTCGCCAAAATACTTGTTATTATTTATTGACTGAACCTCAAAAACCTTATTAAACATATATAGTAACAGTCAAGATATATATACCATATATTATATTTTTATTAACTGTAAATTTTCGTTAGTCTACTGAGTTTCTTAAATTCCAACTATACGCAGAATCCGGAAATCTCCGATGTTAAAAGATTTCCTTTTCTACAACAGGGCTCATCTCACGACTGGTAGGCATATCATATTCCATTCCTGTGAATATCTAAACCATTAAACAATACCGGAATACTAAAACTTTGTAGTTGTAAGTGTTACAAGATGGATGCAAGTTTTGGTAACATGGAAAGTAAGTTTATAGCAAGTACCTCCCTCCTGTGGTACAGAGAGAACGGAGAGTGCGGAGAGTGGAAATATAGGAGTCGTGTCGGAGATAAGATCACATTCGTGTTCTCCCACCTTCATATCGTGTAATATATTTTTACCATATCTGTCTGTATAACTGAACATTTCACCAAGTGCTAGTTTCACTTCATTTTACTTGTAATTTATTTTTTTCTTTACATAACTTCAAATTTCTTCATACCGTAGTACATAACTTTGCAACGCATCAACTCCTTCAACAGAGACTTCTAAAATATGAAATCTTAAATCCTGAAACAATATCTCAAGAATCTAGCTTTCTCACTTCCTTATTTTTAACATAATAATTTTATTCAAAACTGTACACAATGTACAGCCAGTAAGTGTGAAGTTACATTGAAACAACAGACATGATCAGGCATGAGGGAGTCAGCACCCAGTGGTACAATCTCCAGGCGTGATACTAAATTATTAGGTTTTAGACTAGAAGATCCCTCATCCACCTCCTTTTCTGCCTCCGTTGAGTTATGTTTGGAATTTGTACTGTTGCCATATTCTGTACCTGTTTTTTAGAGTGTCCGTAATTTTTCAAGAATACGTCTCTAAATATTATGAATATGGCTCTTAACTGTCGGAATAAGCACCTATTTATGTAGCATATCATTTGATACGAAAGGAGGGGTCTGTTATCAGTCTTAGGAATTTAGATTGAAATTTTTGTATTTTTTTTAATATGAGCTTTTTCGGCACGTCCGTAAATTTGGGATGCATACGTCCAGATTGGTTTTAACAAGTTACTGTAAATAAAGTTTCTGTTTTAAAGGTAGTTTTGAACGTCTTTGAAGTATGGAGTATAGAATTCGCAGTCTTAACTGTAACGTCTGTTTTTTTGCCTTGACATGTGGGCCCCATGTCAGTCTTCTTCTATTAAGCGTAAGTCCTAAGTGTGTCACTTTCTCAGTTTGATGTAAAGGTTGGTTGTCAATGTAAACAGGCGGGCAAGTCTTATGTCGTGGTGTGAATGCAATATGAAGTTGTTTGTTTGTGCTTAACGTCCTTATGTATTTCAACTACGACAGGAAGGGCTGGTTATCCCACAGGTTACCAACCTATTCTAGCCAGGGTGGAAAGTTCAAGATTTATTCCTGGGTTCGCCATGAAATAAATTTTAACCCACTCAGGTGGTATTCGAACCCACGACCTTCAGAACCGAGCGCACTGAGACCCTCGCCCCAACTCACTCGGCCAGCAACCCTCAATAATATAAAGTGATTTGTCATAATTCAGTTTTATTTTCTATTTCTTACACCAAATTTGAATCTTGTTGGGGTTGTGTTGAAGTGTAAAGGTGGCTTGTATAGGGTCTAATCACTTATTTATGAATGCTAAATTTTAACTGATACTAAAACTATGTTCTTTAAGTTACTTATGTTAATTTGGACCTGGATAGAAAATTTGAAAAGCTATGTTGCGTGACTGAGCAAATATGTTGAAAGAGATGCTGGTTGAGGTCAGTCAACAAAATAAATTTTAAGCAAAGTTAACAAACATTACTTATTTTATTTTAACATAATTTATTTTTTAAAATTGATTTCACCCAACATCTCTTTCACTACATAGAAAAAAGTAAAAAATATAAAAATAAAAATAAAAATACATTTAGGAATACTTAATCCTATTAGAGTTAAGACTGTTACTTTTCCATGAAACTAATCTTGAATAATTGAAAAGAAATAACACGGTCGATATAATTTGAACTTTACAAAAAGTATATGATTTTATTGATGAAATAAACAAACAAAAAAAATAAATAAATAAATAAATAAAACCTGTATCGCTACAAAATGTGAAGTATCTAGGGCTCATTGGTTGGTAAGGATGAATTATTTCGACACCCATGGTTATATGAGGAAGTGATTTGGATAAGCACCAATTCTCAACCGCCAGGTTTTTCGCACAATTAGGGCTATCCAATTCATAGAGGTTAAGTGTTTGAATTAGGTGTCGAATTAGAGCCCAGGTGTCATTCCATGCCAAATCAACCAATTTCTTTTCTTTTCTGATACACTTTATTTAAGCTTAACTCCTCATATTTCCATTTATTCTCACTACAATGTCGTTACATGTTTCGGGATATGTTATCCCGCCATCAGACTCATTTTTCTCTTGGTATTGTCTCACCTTGTCTATCTAAAAGATAGACTTTCGATAGACAAGATGAGACAACAGCAGAAGAAAAATGAGTCTGGTGATGGGATAACATATCCCAAAACATGGAACTACATTGTAGTGAGAATAAATGGAAATATGAGGGGTTAAGCTTAAATAAAGTATATCAGAAATGAAATTATGGATTTATTTTTTATTTTGTGAAGGCTCTATTTCTTTTTCTTTTTTCTTATTTTTGAACATTTCTTATTAAGTTGGACAATTTATATTTTTAATTTATCTATTATATTAGTATATATCGTTCTTTTATAGTATATATTCGTTACTTTTATAAGTTCAAAATAAAAGATTCGTTCTTACGCCCTTGTGATAGAACAAAATGTACACCACCTCATATATGAATGCAGACTACTCACTGTATAAACTGGCAACGAGAGGAACCGGGTGCTTATTGACCCTCAATCACCAAGGAGAAGAGAAATAACACTCTTCAAATATGTCAAAGACGCTGGGATTCATCATCTTCTGGAAGATGGACCCACTGTTTGATACCAGATATTGCGACATGGATAGTCCGGAAACATGGGGAGATTGATCATTTCCTCACCCAATTGCTTACTGGACATGGGTGTTTCAGGGCATATTTGTTTCAGTTCAAACTTGACAATGAATCATCTTGCCCCAATTGCACAAACCTTGAGGAAACTGTAGAGCATTCATTCTTTTGTTGCTCCAAATTTGCAAAAGTGAGATAAGATTGCCCTTCGGGCAAGTCAATCCGGTCCGCGACATGGTCACACACCATTATACATAAGACACATTTATTTTTTGCAAAGCTAGAATAGAATTATTATTTTCTTCTCGTTGCGTTCCGGATCTTCTACCGTTGGACCATATAAGTTGAGTGTAATGAGATAAAGTCAAAAATAATGTTTATTAGTTGTAAACTTTGTTTTGTTTAATTTTTTCGGCCCGCCTAGATGTTTTTCTATTTCATCCGGCCCTCCCCTTAAAAAGTTTGCCCATCTCTGTTCTATAGCGTTCCACAATCATTTCTCAGAAAAAAAAAATCAGAATAAAAGTTGTAGAACATTAAATTTACTTTAATTTCATATATGCGTTTTAAGCACTTGAATCAATTGTTTGACAAGAAATGAGGTAAAAATTCTTTGTTTTCGAAAATTATCGATTTTTAATAACGTATACCTCGAAAACCACTAAAAAATCGACTGATATGTATTTAGTTTTAATTTTGATATGAGTCATACTTTTGTGGAGTCAACCGATTTCGAGACATAATCGAATAACCCAAAAATGGAAAAAAAAAGAAAAAAAAAAAAAAAAAAAGAAAAAGACTACTCACTGACTACAGAACTATACTACAGACAAAACCAGTACAGAAACTAGGACATTGGCAGGTGGATAGTCAATGTTTGATGAACAATATATTTGAAGATTTTTAAATATTTTTTTAAAAATTCCATACTAAAAATAGAGGATATAAATACGAAATATCTTCAAATCATTAAATATTCATAAATGTTTCTGTATAAAATTTTTCTTTTTAAGGATTTCTGATGATAAAATAACTTTGTGGCTTGATTTTGTTGTATTTTGATTTATTTATATTATATAACTTCTTGTTCTTTATTTTATGTTTCTTGTTTGTTTTTTATATTTACCTTTCGACACATATACTATGTATATGTATATGTAAAATAATAATCAAAACAAAAATTAAAAATTACATGTACATTGCACTTTTAAGTATGGTGTGTACAGAAATAAATAAAATCTCTTCCAACGTTTATTGCTGCAAGGAAGACACTAAGTATATATCGTTCCTATCTTTTCAGTATTAGTTTTGTAATTAACTGCATTTTTGATATAGATTGCTTCTTTACTTTTCCTGTTATGAGTTATGAGTATCTCATAATTTAGTATTTTTACATGTTCAAAACAGAAAATATGACCTAACTTTTGTGTGTGGTCTAATAGTGCTGTTTTGTTTTTATCTGTTTTACCTATTTTTTACAGTAATTTTTATGTTGATATAATCATCTATATAAATTTATTTTTCTCTCAACTGTATAATTTTGTTATGTAGAAATGTAATGTAAGAGGTCAATTTAAAAGACTACATTTTATTTATTCATTATGGTTTTGGATCACATTATTTAAACTGAAGAACAACGAAGTAGAGTGCTGTATGTATTGACTTCAAGAGGGTCTTAGGAATACGTTATTTTAGTTTATGTTATTTTATAGATTTTTTTTTTATATTAGCGTTTATCATTATAATTTTTTTTTTTTATAAAAAGAAACTAATTAGATAAAAAAAAATTATAATGATAAAGTTTCTTTTTTGTATTTTTCCTTCATGTCATACACTACACTCCGGTGCCAGCTGTTTTTTTTATAATCTTCCCTCTCCAAGTCCCTAACGTGAGGCAGTTTGGGTGATGAAACATTGTGTTTAATACAATAATAAAGTATAATATTTTAATTACAAAGGGTAAACAGTATATGGTAATTTATTGCCCTTAGTGAGGATCTAAATAGGATGAGACAGAACAATGCTACTGCAAAGGGCAGATGGCTTACCGGTCCATCCGGGTTTGACCTCCTTAAAGAACGAGCTACGAGAAAGTGCACTCTCAAAGTTCAGAGGTGCACTCCTACAAGTGTGGCTTCAACGTAACGGCAACCACTTATTCAATATTTACCTTCTATCTTTATAGTAAAACTAAATTATTGAATAATTTAATCTATATATATATATATATATATATATATATATATATATATATATATATATATATATATATAAAATAAATGTGTAAATGTCTGTACTCGATCCAATCGCATCCAACCAACATCCAATCGCCGTGAAAATTTGGGAAATTATTACGTATATCCCCGGGAAGGTTTTGAAAAAAAAAAATTTAAATCAGAGTTGGGGTTCTAGGTGTATGTAAATATCAAAATAACATTTATTTTTTTTAAATACTACTTTAGTGCAGGTGTTTGTAAACAATTAGCAATAAAACATATGTTCTAAATTAATCTATATCTATACTACTAGCTTTCCCCGTAGCGACTTCGCCCGCTCTCATAATTAAAGAACTTTACTAATAGTTGATTAACTAAGAATAATTTGTTTATCTATAAAAGTCTTGTATTGAAGAATGCAATTGAGCATTGTTTCTTCAATATACTTAGCTCACTAAGCACAGGTGCCACAGATATTATTATAAATATATAAAGGCAGAATCAATAAGAATTTATTTAACATAACTCCTATTTGTTTAACATTTGTAGCTACATGTTTTGGAGAAAATACTCCATCATCAGGCTTCTAAATTATTAAAAAAAATACATTAATCTATGATTATTTTCACATTGTCCATCCTCCATGTTTAAGGAATTATATAATATAAGACAGAGTCCATGTTGAAAGTTAGGATGTTAATTTCTGCTATATTATTTTTAAGGGAAGTGGAAATAAAAAAATATGAAACCTATGATATACTTTCTCACATTTATTTTTAGATCTTTATGTTTTATTGAATTAATCAATCTGTCTCACATTAGGGCATTAAGTATTATGGATGACAAAGAATCCATTCAAAAAATATTTATACAGAAATGTTATCACTTAAATTGATACAACAAATCAAAATATATAAAACACCAAATCCATGTACAAATTAATGTTCTTAAGTTTTGTAACACTTTTACACATTAGATAAGAGGAAATATGTAACAAAAACATGAATTGATAAAACACTTAATCCTTTATGAAAATCATTTTGTTAACTTCCGTTTCACTTATTTACATTTAAGAAGACTAAATATCAATATAACAAACTAAACAACACAATCCAAGTTGAACCTGTAGAGGTTTGCTTACATGTGAGGTTATAGGAAAGCACTATCGATAAATTTAAACTCGAAGTGAAGCATAAGGATCAAACTTGGTGGTGGCTCGTAAGCCGACTATTACCTAAAGAATTATTATAGTAAACTATACTATTTAAAATCTTCCTCTAGTTAAAATTTGGCACAGATGGGTTTAATAATTTTACCATTGCAAACTCTGTTGCAGAATGGTGCTAACAACTTATCGTTCGATTATTAAACATCTCTAGTATCCACACGTCACACTAAATATTTATAGCTTTTTTTTATAACAATTTATTTGAATTAAACCAATTTTATTATCAATTTCTAGCTCTATATAACATTGTACCGCTATAACCTCTCTTAAATGGCACTCGCCACATATCGGTCAATTTTCAAAATTTACAGCGTACCACATTTTTATCTCTTTTTAGCAACAATTTAATTGATAATATGTAAATTTTCCTATTGCTAAACCTTCTTTCAACTAAGAAGATGATGTAGTTTAGATTTGGTAAAGATTGGTTCAGTATTTTTTGCGGTTAGTTTTGTTTTATAAAAGTAAATTCTATGAGTAAAAATTTAATTATTCAATTTATTCATGGTTAAACTCTTAACAAATATTAGTAATTAAATGTTATTTTAATAACATACCTACATATAAACCTGAAACATCAAAATGAATTTGAAATCGTTTTACGGAATTTTATTCTTCTTAAAACCTTCCTAAAAAACTAAGGAGATATAGATTAATTTAGAACATATGTTTTATTGGTAATTGTTTAATAACACCTGCACTAAAGTAATATTTATAAAAAATAAATATTATTTTGATATTTTTGGGATATTTCTTGAACCCCAACTCTGATTTAAATAAAAATTTACAAAAACCTTCCCGGGGATATACTTAATAACTTCCCAAATTTTCACGGCGATTGGATGTATGGTTTTTGAATCTATCGAGAACAGACAGACACACACACATTCATTTTTATATATATAGATTATATAAAAGGACAAGCCGTTTTTCGTTGGTTATAACGCTACAATGTTATATAGAGCTAGAAATTGATAATAAAATTGGCTTTATTAAAAAAAAAATTGTTATAAAAAAAAAAGCTATAACTATTTAGTGTGACGTGTGGATCCTAAGGATGATTAATAATCGAACGATATGTCGTTAGCGGCATTCTGCAACAGAGTTTGCAATGGTAAAATTATAAAACCCCTCTGTACCAAATTTTAACTACAAAATCTTCATAATTCTAGGAATATTTTAAATAGTATGATTTACTATAATAATAATTTAAATTCACAGTGTTAAGTGGCAGAAGTTTGTCACTATGTCATTAGCTGTTATAGTTAGATAGAAATTAAAATCCAACCAATTGAAATCAATAAAATTATTTTTACTGCACTAAACATTATTGGCTAATCAAAATATCGATTATTTTTTTATATAATGTTTAAAAAATGGGCGACCTAACCATAGCTTTTGATGAAGGTTTTAAGAAGACTAATATTTCAATGATTTCAAATTCATTTGAATGTTTCAGGTTTATTTAATAAATCGTACCATTGGTTGTGTGAAAGTGCAGTAATCTTACCAATAAATACTATAGCAGAGAATATTAACAACATTAATATTGAAAAAGTAAATTGTGACAGTCGAGAATATCTCTATTGATAGGGTTGTAAGCACTGATAATGCAGTCCATTATCCGCCAGAGTTTCTTCCTAAAACGTCTCTGTCCATCTAAATTACCAACTCATAGATTAGATTTAAGGATCGAATATCGAATAATGCTTTTGAGTAAATCATTGCAATAATACCGGGTTACAGCTTTGAGTGAAAATAATTCTCAACTGCACTATAAGATTTTTATTGTTAAATTATAAAACTTCTGTTATTAGTTAAACCTACCTAAGTTCGTTACTTAAAAGAGCGGGCGAAGCCGTGACTGGGGATGCTAGTTTTTAATATACAGGGTGAGTATCTCTTAGCGTAAAAAAAAAAATTGGGTGAAACTAGATCAAAAGTGTAGCCAAATGCCGCAGACCTCACCTTTCTATTCCAATCCGTTGCAGATATATGGTAAATAAACGATTTTTTGGAGGAAAGCATGTTTTTTACGATAAAAGCTGTAATATCTCCATTTTGTTTAAATATTTTTCAAATATTGATCACATTTTCGGATTTAGCAATAAATTTCCTATAAGATCGGAGTAATTTAACCTTGAATTTTACAAACTTGGGACCTAAAAAATATCTTTATCTTCACCTAATTTAGGGAAGTTACAATTTCTTATAATACTTCAGCGCTCACTGCTTTTCATAAAAACAATCCACAAAACTGCAAAGCTCTCAAAAACTTGCAAATTTAATAAGCTTTCAAATGATATGTTAAACGTAATGATTTTGTTTTAATTTCATGGAGAAATTTACTTTTGAAACCGAAAAAACATGGTGTTCTCATTTAGCATACAAATCAGGTACTTTGGTAAATAAGACATTATGATAATCGCTTGATGAAAATCTGTATTTTAAATAAAAGAAACACTTCATTAGAATAAAAAGCAAAGAAAAAATATAATATTTATTGACATAAATTTTAGGCCAGTTCAGGTATTCATAATAACAACAGCGACTTTGACCTCTCTCAGTACTAAGCACATTATCGCTATTTCATAGTTATTTTCCTGTTTATTTTGAAATGGGAGGGGATTATTGTTTATTATTTTATTTTTATTTTGATATAATGATTGAAAGTTTGATTTGGAAATTAAGAAGCTACAGAGATAAAAGTGTCACTATCATTAGAAAGACCCTTGCTAATATTGCTTATCCTTAGCTTGAGGGCCCATTTTATTTATTGGGATTATTTTTTTCTGTTTGGCAATACACCTGCGAAGATGGCAACGTTCACAAATGGTGAGTACGCTGACATACATTTTTTGTATGGTTTTTGTAATGGAAACGCGAGTGCAGCGCGGCGGGAGTACCAACTTAGGTTTCCAGATAGGCGCCTCCCCTCTACGATAGTGTTTTCACGAACTCATCAACGTTTATCTGAAACAGGTTCCGTTCATAAGTTACGTCAAGAATTGGGACAAGTTCCTCATGATGTTGAACTCGAAGAGGAAATTATTGATATAGTAAATGAAAATCCCAGTGTTTCATCAAGAGACTTGGCCCGTGAAATTGGTATCTCCCAAAGGTCAGTTATCAACA
Source organism: Euschistus heros (assembly GCA_003667255.2). Lineage (NCBI taxonomy): Eukaryota > Metazoa > Arthropoda > Insecta > Hemiptera > Pentatomidae > Euschistus > Euschistus heros. The sequence goes on along the minus strand of RCWM02000654.1, from coordinate 54,028 downwards.
TTTTGCACCGAGAACATTTTCACCCATATCATTTCACACAAGTACAAGGGCTAGAACCTAATGATCATGTACATAGAATACAATTTTGCCGCTGGCTTTTAAATAGAGACATTCAAGAACACCAGTTTCTGAGGAAAATTTTATGGACAGATGAGTCTCTTTTTACAAGGGAAGGAATTTTTAACGTCCACAACCGGCACTACTGGGCAGCTGAAAACCCACATATGGTTCAAGAAGCATCTTTCCAGCATCGTTTTACAGTGAATGTGTGGGCTGGGATAATAGGGGACCGACTCATTGGGCCACATTTTTTGCCCAGCAGATTGAATGGAGAAAGTTATTTGGATTTTTTACAAAATATTCTACCACAACTTATTCACGACATTCCACTTGATGTTCAGCAAAACATAATATTCCAACACGATGGTGCTCCTCCACATCATTCGGCAGCAGTACGGGAATGGCTGAACCAACGATATTCGACCTGGATAGGTAGAAATGGTGTGATACATTGGCCAGCTAGGTCACCTGACTTAGCTCCAATGGACTTTTATGTGGGGGGCTACATAAAAAGCGAGGTATATGCCAGAGAAGTGACCAGCATTGAGGTCCTAAAGACGAGAATTCTGGAGGCCGGAGCCAAATTGCAACAGCGTCTGACTTTAGCAGTGACCGTAGGGGCTGTGAGAAAGAGAGCAAGAAGCTGCATTCGAAATAATGGAGGACATTTTGAAAATTTAATAAAATAACGGACTCTGGCGGCGCTTTATTGACAGTGATTCTTTTATTTTCAAATTAACAAATTTTTTCTTTGCTTTTTATTCTAATGAAGTGTTTCTTTTATTTAAAATACAGATTTTCATCAAGCGATTATCATAATGTCTTATTTACCAAAGTACCTGATTTGTATGCTAAATGAGAACACCATGTTTTTTCGGTTTCAAAAGTAAATTTCTCCATGAAATTAAAACAAAATCATTACTTTTAACATATCATTTGAAAGCTTATTAAATTTGCAAGTTTTTGAGAGCTTTGCAGTTTTGTGGATTGTTTTTATGAAAAGCAGTGAGCGCTGAAGTATTATAAGAAATTGTAACTTCCCTAAATTAGGTGAAGATAAAGATATTTTTTAGGTCCCAAGTTTGTAAAATTCAAGGTTAAATTACTCCGATCTTATAGGAAATTTATTGCTAAATCCGAAAATGTGATCAATATTTGAAAAATATTTAAACAAAATGGAGATATTACAGCTTTTATCGTAAAAAAACATGCTTTCCTCCAAAAAATCGTTTATTTACCATATATCTGCAACGGATTGGAATAGAAAGGTGAGGTCTGCGGCATTTGGCTACACTTTTGATCTAGTTTCACCCAATTTTTTTTTTTACGCTAAGAGATACTCACCCTGTATAAATTTGCATATAAATTTTTATCTCGTGTATATACAAGCAATTTTTATATAAAAATCTATAATACGATATTTTTTTTAAACAGACAATCAAATTAGTTAATGATAAATTGTGTAAAATTAAATTTTTACTTGAAGTACGCATGATTGTATACATTTTCCAATGGCTTTAATGTCTTGTGCTGCATGCATTATCCTGCTTCTGAGGTCTTCTATTGTGGGTACGGGATTTTGATCATATACTAAAGTTTTCTTGTGACCCCACAAATATTTTTTTTATGTTTTATGACTTTTATGACCAACGTATGAAAAATCTTAAAAAATATATAGTATAGCTCATATCGGCTAATTTTCATATTGTAGTTCTTATAGTAAAATCAACTCAGATTAGCCTGAATTTTAATTCGATTTTTTTTTATCCGGGACTTCGTTTCGCCGCAAATCACGAAAAATCATTTTAAGAAAATAAGCAGTCTTAAACTGCGATTGCAAAAATAAAATAAACATTGATCAAAAATCTGAAATTAAGGCCTTCCCGCGACTGGTACGACGAGCGGTGAGAACAGGAAAACTTGGAAGGTTTCCCCCTAGAGGCTTAAATCGTCGACAAGCCCGTGATGAAACTAATATCATTTATGTACTGGCTACGGTGGAAGCGTATCCTCATCGGAGCATTCGAGATATAGCCAGGGATACCCACTTAAGCATTGGAACGTTATGACCCATACTAAAACAACACCATTTAAGGCCGTACCGTATTTCACTTCATCAGGCTCTAACTCCCCAAGATGCTGAGAGACTGAGGCTAAGGTTCGGTCATTAAGTGGGTATATCTGGCTATGTCTCGAATGCTCCGATGAGGATACGCTTCCACCGTAGCCAGTACATAAATGATATTAGTTTCATTACGGGCTGGTCGACGATTTGACCTCCTCGGGGGAAACCTTCCAAGTTCTCCTGTTCTCGACGATCTTCGTACCAGTTACGAGAAGGCCTTAATTTCATATTTTTGTTCAAATTTTATTTTATTTCTGCAACCCCAGTTTTAGACTGCTTATTTTCGTTAAATGTTTTTCGTGATTTGCGGCGAAACGGTGCCTCGTATAAAAAATACACAGGTATAAAATCGATTCAAAATTTGATTTTCTATCGAAATCCGTCGTAAAAAATACCACATCCCTTCGGGAATGCGAGAGTTAAGGTCGCTGGAGAAGAACTGGAGAATGTTGGAGAGCAGACTATAATCTGAAAAGAAACTTCATTTGACACAGTTAAGACCCTGAGAGTTTCGTTTCAAAATTTCAAAAACTGTGGGAAAAAAAGGGGTTGGCCATCGAATATTGAACACCTTGTATAGTTTTCCTTCACTTTCTTTATTGTATAGTTTGAGGTACTTGTTTATTAATTTAATTTTTTTTTCCAACATTATTTATTGTATTTTACTCGTATATATTGAGATTCTCTATTTATTTGTATTTATTATTCACTTTTTTTTATCTCTCTTTGTATATATTTCTTATTGTACATATTGTTTGAATGGAACGATCCATATTACTAATTACCCACATTGAGGCAAATTGTAATACTTTCTTTAAATAAACAAATTGTTGAAATTTCGGCAAGTTTTTAATTAACTGTTTTTATATATTCTAAGGTAGAGAAGCAGAGTCATAATTCGTTATTTTGCTTATCAATTACAATATTTAGTTCCAGGCCGTTAACATTGACAACTGGCTTCACGTTTCATATAGTTTGGTGTATTTGAAGGGTAATGGAAATGCTTCTTTATGATATACAAGCATCAATGAGCACTTTCTTGATATTTGAAACAATGTCGAACTAGCACTCAATAAACTTAAGAGAATGGATTAGATTACTGAACGGTATATTTGGAATTTAACTAATGTGGGTGCTTTACAGTTGGAAACTCCATCACAATATAAATTATTGGGTCTTGTTTCCAATAGCCCCGCCAATGATTTTATAATAGGAACGGTTGCTAATTTGATTCCATAGATACACAAATTATAAAAATGTTTAATTTTATTTTAATATATTAATGTTTGATTAATTGGGGTTATCATAGTCCAGTCAATGAGTGCTGAAATGAGGGACGTAGAGTGAATGAAATATGTGATAATTTTTTGACTTCATAGCTTCGATAGGAGTAGTTAGAAGGTAAACATACTAAAAGTCCCCGCCACTGGAGGGTGAGCTAATGATGTGAGGGAGGGGAAAAGTTCAATGTTTTTGGTTTTTCGATTATATCGCTAAAACGGTGGACTCTAGAAAAAAATGCTATTGATTAAAATTAAAGCTATTTAAATTTCCCATAAAATTAATTACATACATATTTGTCGAAATTCCAATAGTTTTCGAGATATACGTTATTAAAAATCGATAATTTCAGAAATAAAAAAGAATGTTTACCTCACTTTTTGTTTAACATTTGCTTCATATACCAAAACAATATATATGAAATTAAAGTAAATTTAATGCTCTACAATTTTTATTTTGGTATTTCTCCTGAGAAACGATCTTGGAAGGTACTAGAACCAAAAGTTTGACAAAACGTTACTTCAATTTTGTTTTTCCCGAAAATCACCAATTTTTAATAACAAATATCTCGAAAAAGGTTAAAAGTACGACCAATTTATATAGAATAAATTTTATAAGAAATTTAGTTAGCTTTAATGTTTATTTGAAACATAGTTTTCTAGAGTCAATCGTTTTTGAGATATAATCGAAAAACCAAAAAAAATTAACTTCTCTCCCCTTCACCGTTTGCTCACCCCCCAGGGGCGGGGACTTTTAGGATGTTTACCTGCTAACTATTTCTAACGAAGCTATGAAGTCAAAAATTATCGCATATTTCATGCACTCTACAATGTGTTTATTGAATGGACTATTAATAGAGCTACAAAGATAAATCTTTTTAAAATATTTGAATTCAATTTGAAGAAAAATACATTAATTCGCCCTATTAATGCATTACTATATCAAAAACATAACTTTAAATCTAAATTAATAATTTTTGAAGAGAGCATAATATAGTTAATATTAAAAGTATTGTCTTAGTAAAGAGATGGTCTTTTTTAAGTGTACGAAGCATGCAATGACGAGGAACGAGTAAAGAGTTTATTCGGATGAAAGAGGAATTTTATTTTGTTATTATTAAAATCTTGTTACATAAAATTTCAATTAAAAAAGAACATATGTTTCTCTAATCCATATGTTTTACTTTATTACTTGGTTACTGTTACTCATGGAGCGGTTACTAAATAAAATCACTGGAGTGGCTACTCTAAACAAGAACCAAATTATTTAATGCGAAGTCAAACGATTTTCTTTTTTTTTAACATTCCTAGAAATTTATACTTTATTTATTCAATTTGTATTGCATAACTCATCTTTTATTCAAAAATGTACAACTATATGTTTCGGGACAATATATTCATGTTACTAATGTTATTTATTAAACAATTAATGACATTACAATTTTTCCATAACAATAGTCCAGTAAAAAGGTATTTTGAACTAGAATGTTTATGGGTAATTGTTTTTTATGTCTTACTTTATATTTTTGGGGGTTCTGAACACGAATCTGAAGTTTTCCAACAAAACTTCCATCGGCAAATATGAGAAAAAATAGAAAAAAAGTAAGAAAGTATTTATTTTTTTCATTATTTTGCTTGTAACTTGTAAAGTAACCATTTTAAGCAAAATACTCTTTTATTATAAAATAAAGAGGCGAAAATTACCTACAATTTATGACCTTAAGTTTTTTTTTTTCAGACGTAACGTATCCACAAGGAGTTGGTCAACTGGTGCCAGTCCCAATTCTCCGCAAAAATATGTCGTACTTTTTTGTTAATAACTCCGAATCTATTTGTCCGATAAAAACTTACTTATTTTCATCTTAAAGATGGTTAAATTTACTATTAAGACTATTAAATGTGAAGTTCTAATAATGTCCCTTAAAAGTACGCTAAAAAGCCCGTATTGTAAAATCCACGTTTTTTTGCATATTAGTCACTATAACTCCGAAACTATATGTCCGACTCAAAATTTCTTTTTTTTTATCTAAAAAGTGGTCAAATTTACTATTGAACTCTATATTTAAAGTTTCAATCGTGTCCCTTGAAATACACATGCCAGTACGCTTAAAGTCTCGTATTTTTATGAAATCCACGGTTATTTGGCATATTTTTCGCAGTGACTCCGAAACTACTTGTTCGATTCAAAATTTCTTTTTTATATCTAAAAGCTGGCTAAACTTTCTTTTATATAGTATATATGTAATTTATATTAAATCCCGTGAAACACCCACGCTAGCTAGCATGCTAAATATGTATATTTGGCAAAATATGACAATTATGACATGTTTAGTGGGCTGGCGTGGGTGTTTAATATAAATTACATATATACTATATAGAAGAAAGTTTAGCCAGCTTTTAGATATAAAAAAGAAATTTTGAATCGAACAAGTAGTTTCGGAGTTACTGCGAAAAATATGCCAAAAAAAAACGTGGATTTTACAACAGTATGGAGTTTTTTAGCGTTTTAGCATGTTTATTCAAGAAACTCGATTAAAACTTCATATAAAGAGTCCAATAGTACATTTCATCATCTTTCAGATGAAAAAAAGTAATTTTTAATCGGACGAATAGTTTTGGAATTATTGACAAAAAAGTATGACAAACATATTTTTGCGGAGAAGTGGGACTGGCCACCAGTTGACCAAATTTCTATTCGGATTCCTTACGTCTGACAAAAAAGCATAAGGACATAAATTGTAGGTCATTTTCTCCTCTTTATTTTATAATAGAAGAGTATTTCGGTTAAAATGATTACTTTGCAAATTACAAGCAAAATAATGAAAAAAATTAAAACTTTCTTACTTTTTTTTCTATTTTTTCTCATATTTGCCGATGGAAGTTTTATTGGAAACCTTCAGATTCGTGGGAAGAAAACTTCACCCCAAGAAATATAAAGTAAGCCATAAAAAAAAATTACCCATAAACTTTCCACTTCAAGCCTTATTTTAAAACCATTTGACTGGACTACATAACAATTAAACAATTCACCTAACTTCTGTGGTTTAACACATTGTTAATTATAAAAAAACACCTGACGTATTATAAGTTTACCTGGGTGATTCTCAGATTACGGGCAATTTTCAGTACAAAATTTTTAATAATCTTTACTGTTGTATAATATATATTTATTTAATATGAACACTTTCTATTGCCGTTTACCTGTTTAAAAAACAAAAACAAATGGTCAAGATCAAAAGTCATATTTTCATGAGAAATTTAAAATTGTAATAGTGCGGTAGTGACAATATCAGCTAGGTAATCACTTGAACTTAATTGTTTGAAAAGTATATTGGAGGTGATTAAAAAAGTATATTGGAGAAGGAGCCAATGGTGGTTTTTTTATTAATAGCCAAGGGGAAAAAATAGAAAAAAATAACTTTTCAGGCAATATTTTTAATAATTCAGTGCTAATCAAAAATAAAATACTAAATGGACAATTAAACTTAACCACATTTAATTCAGGAGAAAACCTATGAATCTAAGGTAGCAATACTTCAAAAATGTTCATTATCGCACAGTTTATATCACTACCGCGCTAATAATTCGGGCACTTTATTCAAACCTAACTTCTAGATGAATAAAATAAAATTTATTTTTTCTGCCAACTTTTATACAACAAATGATATTCTTAATCTAATTAAAGCCAATGAACTAATTTGAAAAGTTACTATGATAATGTAAAGCGTGGTAATGGCAACAAAAAATGTATGTGACTTATTTCACAAAGAAAAACGTGGACGGCACACAGTGGGACGAAACGGTGTTTTTTCTATACATCGCAATTTGAGCCTTTAAAAATTTTTGCATCGACTTCAAATTTCATATGGGTATGTTTTCAAGAGTGTCGAATTTGAATCTCAAGTCTGTCTTTGCCTATCAACTCAAGATTTTGTTCTGTTAACCAATAATGTGTCCAAAAAATCCAATTTTTGTTTGTTCTTGTTTTGATTCGAGGGATATTATTTTCTATGATTTTTGATTAGCTCTATCGAATTTTAAAAAATCTACAAATCAATCAGTTTACCGTTATGAAAGTTATACGTGTTGTATGCCTTTTTCGTCGATCGGACTTTTTAAATATTTAAAAAATCAGGGTTTGTTGACATTTAAATGAAAAAAACAAAAAAAAAAAATCTAACCTTTTATAATTAATTAACCCCAATTTCCCGCGATAATTAAGTAAGTGATGATTAAATAAAAAAAAAAAAAAAAAAAAAGTTGACTGGCTTGAAGCTATCAAAACATGTATCTGGATACAGATTGATGGGTAAATTGTTGCCTATATGTTATTATGGCTATTGCTGTCATTTGTTAACAACAAACTGCTATACAATAACTAATTTGTGGATCTCGTTGAGATCATGGAGCGCATCATAATATGGAGAGATCATAATATATTTTTTTTTTATTTCTTCTATTTTTTCTCATTTTTATTCATTTATATATTTTTTTATTCAATTATTTGTTTTCTCCAATCTTTATTCTATTCATCAATTAGCGTATAAATTCATTTGATAATTATCGCTTAAATTTTATCTTAACTCAATTATTTTAGATTGAAGTTAAATTATTTTAGTATTATTCTAAACATATTTTATGTATTGTTATAAAAATAGTTTGTATAAATATTTATTTAAATATGCGTTATGTCGAGAAATATATCCATGGGAACGCGTAGAAATATATGCACCTATTGCTGGGCTCCTATTACCATTACTGCAATGTGGAAAAACGTAAGAAAAGAAAATAACTAAGACTAAACATTTTGAAATTAACAAAATACAATTTTAAACTAAAAATAACAAATATTGTATTGTTTTTTATAACTAGGAAATAATAATAATAGCTAGGAAATAATAAAGAAAGGTTAATGATTTAATTAGGTCGAATTACAACATTAGAAATATATAAACTATGCTTAACCACGGGTTGATTCGGCCATATTCGGAAAATAATAGAACGTATTTATCTCATTAAATATCTAAGGTAAAAGTCTATGAAGTCAATTTTCTGGACAAATTTGGACATTTTCTTCAACACGCAATAATATATTCGAAACACCCTGAACGTTACTCCACATTTCATTCTTTTATAAAATCCTAATTCTTTCTAAAGATAAAACCATCACTACTATTTTTTTTTAGTTTGAATAGACTAGTACGAAATAGAAAGCAATTTTTTATTTGAGATTATGAGGTATAATTATCATTAAAATTTAAAAAGTTACAGGAACAATAATAACCACTAAATACGATTTCGTGTATTTTTATGACAATTTTCATTACCTTTTTATTTTAAAAACAGCATTTTCACTATGTATTTCTGAAAATTTCCACATTTTCTTATTCCTAAGATGTTAAAAGATGGTGCAAAGTGGTCGGAGATTGCAATAGTTGGAGATGCATAAATAGTTTCAATTTTTAGTGCATGTCTGGAAATTAGGGCCATTCGTCCCACTGTGCGGCATCTCCTTAACACACTGCCTGACCATCGGCGGCTGGTCTTCAGCTACCGGAGTACTACCACTACTCCTGGAAAATATTTCCCCGCCGTGGCCCTAAATTCGCGTCTTTTTCTCTACAAATTTGATTTTTGTTTGGTAATGACATCATAATGATGGGACAAAGCTAGGAGCTATGTAAACTTATATTATATTATTACCCAAAATACAAAACTAAAACATTTATGATTGTTGAGATTTCCTTTATGTGTGAAATTAATTCCACAACCATTTACCTAACGTAACGAGTGAAATGAATAAATGGATACAAGAAAACTAAGAGTGGGACACAACGCGGTAATAACATCTGAGTAGCTTAAGCAATCATAAAATCAATTCAGTAATTTATACTTTCATTATTAATATTTTATTATGGAGAAATATTTCTTCACTGTTATAGCAGTGGGCAAAAATTAGAGAAGGGTTTGATCAATTGCGTAAAAAATTTATTGGACAAAACAATTGCCCATAATCTGAGAATCACCCATCTATACAATGTCCAACTTTTTGTTTAATTAAACGGTACACATATGCTACCAACAACGAACCTAATAAAACCAATGATCATACTTTCAACATTTTACAAATGAAATTATCGTATTGTTACCAATAGACATATAATATATTTTAAAGTTTATAAATTCTTCTTTTACATATTAAAAAAAATAAAAATAAAGAGAATTTAATATTGATTAGTGATCGTTGGTTTAGTTAATAATATTTTTTTTAGTAACCGTGAAGAAGGGAGTTAGTTACCCAATTTGAAATTGGTCAAATTAAATGTCACGTCAACCTCCTTCAATAAATATTAAAATAATTCCTGTATTTTGTACACCCATTTAAATTTAACTTTAAGCATAAAATATATTCCTTATTCCAGTAATTATAGTAGCTGTTATCTATGTATTTAGCTTGTGCAATCAGCTAACTAATCTAATGCTAGGTTACACTTACAGTAATGTTGTTACTGTTTCGGCCGATCCTCAGAAATCCATTGGTTACTATCACGCTAATCAATCATTTTGATTGAATTTCAGATCAAGCTAATTAGTAGGCCTTTAAATTGCCGTAAGGCAATCTGATAATATAATCCAATTTAAACCCGATCTCCAGTCCTAGGTCAAACACTCCAGTCAAAGTTCCAGTCAATCGGGGCAAACCTAGCTATTAAAGTGTAATGCGTATACTAAGAGGAAACCGATGAAGAATTTTCACAAAATATTCACATGAATACCGTTGCAATATGCATGTGTGGACAATTTTAATGCAGGATGAAACTTGGTACTGATGACATCTGGAAATCCCTATCGTCTAAATCAGTTAAAATGACATTTATTATTATTTTTATTTTTAAAACTATTTACAACTGTATACATTATATCGCTCATGGGCTGCAACAGTGGCACAACTCAAAAAATCATTTTTTGAGATAAGTGGGTTTAATGTTTTTATCGCTAAGGAAAATGCATAGGAAATGCTTTTGTTTGCTTAAACGAAATTACCCTTAAGTTATAGGGGAAGGTGCTGTACCTAAAGCACATTTGTACCAGTGGACTTTGTTAATATAGAGAGAGTGGGAGGAGGGAACTTGAAATAGTTAGATTGGTAGTGCTGCAAGCATCTCCCTGCAGTTGCACGTGTGTTTTAAAGATTGCCAGATCAACAGTTTCATAGAAAATATTATTTCTAATTTTTTTTCTTCCAAATCCTGACCAATCCAGCCAGTGATAATAAATTTTTAAGACCTACACTTAGAAATTTTCTAGGCAGTAATATTTCATTGGGTTGTCCGATAAATATATTATAACTTCATATCTTTTCATATCAGTTATCACTTACGTGTTTTGTGAAACAGAGCTTTCCCCACAACATGGCGTGCAGTTGTACCTGTAGACACCATTGCCAGCTGAACCTGTGGACGATGGGTAAAGTGTCCACAGATTTTTCTCTTTCTTTATTAATTCATTATTTCAATTATAAATATTGCGGAAAAGTTTGTAGGCATTCCGCGTGATATAAAATGCCTAAATTTGGATTTTTTTAAGAGGAAAAAACTCGCCACACACTATTAATAACAAACTATTCAACTCATGAAGGTGGTGATTCCACAAACGTGATCTTGGCTGATCTATCAAGCGAAGATTGTAATTTTTTTTGGATGAATTGATGAATGATTATAACATTAAATAACAAGGTAAAGATACTGAAGATGAAGAAATATATGTTGGTAGCTATGTCTATCTGTGTTGTAAAGCATTTTATAGCTTTGATCAAAGAAAATGTAGAATCGTTCACGTTTAACATTTGATACTTAATGAAAATTTCATCAAATGATAGAAACCCAAAATTCATTCTTCCGGACATCGCTACTGATTATGAAATTGAAATAAGAGGTATCAAAAGAAAATTACCACTGCCATATTTTATAACTGACACTGGGAGATTATGTAAACAATTACATTTTCCTACATCTTTTCATGGATACGATCTCTAATGATTCGATTTTTTCCATAAAAAAAAGTCTGTAACACTCGTTAATAATAATTATAGGTACATAAAAGATTTATTTTTGTTGAAAGGTTTAAAAATAAGTTAAGTTTCTATTTACTTTCATTCACTAAATTTATTGTTGTCTTTCTAGTCGTTCTTCAAGTTCAATAATATCAAGTCGACTTATTCTTGTTTAAATATTCTATTTTGTTTAGGACATGTTAAAAAAAAAAGTATTGCTGATGTATTTCTCTAAATAACATTTCAATTATCCCTCTAAAACCTATGAAGAAATGAATGTCCATTGGTACAACCACTAGTGCCCAGAGGTACAAAGGGGAAAGGTACCAATGGACACTAATCAGTAAGTTACAAAACATTTTCTGTAACAATAAAATTACTTTTCAAAATAAAGACACCAGGGTTCTATAGCCCCTTAAATGTCTTATTTAATGGTACAATAACCACTCAGATAAATAAAGCACCGAAAATTAGAAAAATTTATAATTGAAAATTGTCCACAGGTACAGCACCATCCTCTACCTTCTCTCATTCAAGCAAACTAAAGCATTTCGCATGCATTTTTCTTAGCATGAAAACTTTAAAACTACTTATCTCAAAACATGATTTTTTGAGTTGTGCCACTATTGCTGCCCATGAGCGATTTAAAACGTATAAATGTAAATTTGAGGAAAATGATTACAATGACATGTCACTAACATATAAAGAACTACTCACTTGTAGCACGTTAATAAATGTTCTACATTGGGTCTCTTAGTCATCTTCTTTTCAGACGCTTCGGAGGTTTATTGGGAATTAATTGTGACGCACGTTGGAAGCCTAATGGATTCGAGTGGGTATGGATAGGTTTCTTATTTGGGCCAAATCTGCAACATACGGGACATCTAGATCGTTATGGATATGTTCATCTGTGACATAATAAGGACCATTGAGGGTTTTGGATTGTAAGGACTGGATAAGAGAAGAATTAGAAGGTTTAGTGGAGCACCGAAGCTAAACTCCGTATATCCTATATATGGATCTAATTACTATCCTGTAAAATTGCTATTGCAATTTATTTTACTTTGAACGCTTGTCTAGTAAATATTAGTGTGGGTTGGACGATAGTCGATAGTTAGCACTATCGATAGGCCGATACTATCGGTTGAGAACTATCGATTGCTATCGATGGTTTTTCGATAGTTGCTAGATAAAAAATTTCAACTAATTTAATTAAATTCAATTATCTACTTACTATTTGAAATTTGCAGGATTATAAATTATATGATGATATTATAAAGATGAGAGAAAAAACTAATTAATTTAAAAAAGTATTTACAATTTCCATGATTACAATATTAACGTGTGCTTCTTGAGCCCCATATTTCCCGGAAGAAAATCTTGCATTTCTGCTTTCCTTTGGTCTTAATTTTTGAGTGAACCTTTGAGGTTTAGGAATTCCGAATTTAATTTCACAAGAACTCGACACTGGACAGAGACAGATCAGCATAATTCCGCGATTTTCAAAACTTGAGGATAATAAAGATCTATAGTCTAGTCGATAGTCGGCACTATCGATAGTGATCATCGATAGGCATGACCTATCGATATATCGATAGTAACTATCGACTATCGCCCAACCCTATGTGGTCTGTAACGACGAGCGATTTCTATTCTTTTAATGCTGCTTTGTTACAGTAACATAAATATAGGGAATCTTTTGAACTTTATAACTATTCGGTGGATTTCTATAAAATTAAGACAACAAGAATCTTTTTTTTTTTCTAATTTTGTCAGTTGTATGTAGGTACTTACACACTTTTTATTTTCTTATTGTTTCTATTACTTTCTTATAAGAGAGATCTTCGAAAGTTGTCTCAATCGGATCACTAGATATCGAATTGAAGAAAGGCATGGGATTAATGGTAGAGATTGATCCAAGCTTTAGGACGTTGTAATCAAACAAGATTCTTGAGAAGTAAACTTACTGTTGTTTTTTAAATATTTTTTTCCTTCTTCTTTCGCTATCTTCTTCGTGCCTTTAAGCATGGATCTTCTCAACCTTGACCTCTTTTACCTCTGAGCAGTGGGAAGGATCACTTTGTAGATAATTATTATAATTGATAACACCTATTATTAAGGTGGCTCCACACGCAACGGAAAACCGGAAGGGCATGCCTTTGAGGTCTTAGGCATTCCGGCAAAACTGTACGTGTGGATGGAGAATTCTGTTGAGGTTGAGGTTGAGGCTTGCCTGCAGTGCTAACAAAAGGCCTGGCTGAAATCTTACATCCCGTAGAATGAGTTAACAAAGGCGGAATATCCATAAAATCGTTAAAAATTTTAATATTTCAAAACAGTATCATTAAGGACAGCTATGGTGGAATATCCTTGGGATAACTTAAAAATCGTTAAATATTCTAATATTTCAAAACAGCATCCTTAAGGATTACAATAGCCAAATATCCTTCCGCCATATAAAAGTCGTTAAATCTTAAACATATTTTAAAACAACATCCTAAAGGATAACAATGACGAATAATTCTAAATTGTACCTTAAAAACGACAGCCGATTTTAATAAAATTTGATAATTATGTTTCTTTCATACTAATCTTTTTTTAAAGGGCGCTAAAAATTATGTTTTATTTTAGTGAGGGAGGTTTCTAAATTTCTACTATAAGAACGACTCAGCCGATTTTAATAATTATGTTTGTTTCATACTAACTAACCTTTTTTTAAGGGTTCTAACAGTTATATTTTAATTTTTTTTTTGAGAGACTCCAAATTTATACCTTAAGAACGAAAGCCGGTTTTAATGAAATTTAATAAATATGTTTCTTTCACACTAACTTACTTTTTTTTAATGGTATTAACAGTTATCCGTTAATTTGGGAGGGCTCTAAATTGGTACCTTAAGAACTATAGCCGATTTTAATGAAATTTATTAATTACGTTTCTTTCACACTAACTTACTTTTTTTAAATGGTACTAATAGTTATGTTTTAATTTGGGAGGGCTCTAGATTAGTACCTTAACAACGACAGCCGATTTTAATGAAATTTAATAATTCCGTATCTTTCACACTAACTTACTTTTTTTAAATGGTACTAATAGTTATGTTTTAATTTGGGAGGGCTCTAGATTAGTACCTTAACAACGACAGCCGATTTTAATGAAATTTAATAATTCCGTATCTTTCACACTAACTTACTTTTTTTAAATGGTACTAATAGTTATGTTTTAATTTGGGAGGGCTCTAGATTAGTACCTTAACAACGACAGCCGATTTTAATGAAATTTAATAATTCCGTATCTTTCACACTAACTTACTTTTTTTAAATGGTACTAATAGTTATGTTTTAATTTGGGAGGGCTCTAGATTAGTACCTTAACAACGACAGCCGATTTTAATGAAATTTAATAATTCCGTATCTTTCACACTAACTTACTTTTTTTAAATGGTACTAATAGTTATGTTTTAATTTGGGAGGGCTCTAGATTAGTACCTTAACAACGACAGCCGATTTTAATGAAATTTAATAATTCCGTATCTTTCACGCTAACTTACTTTTTTTAAATGGTACTAATAGTTATGTTTTAATTTGGGAGGGCTCTAGATTAGTACCTTAACAACGACAGCCGATTTTAATGAAATTTAATAATTCCGTATCTTTCACATTAACTTACTTTTTTTAAATGGTACTAATAGTTATGTTTTAATTTGGGAGGGCTCTAGATTAGTACCTTAACAACGACAGCCGATTTTAATGAAATTTAATAATTCCGTATCTTTCACACTAACTTACTTTTTTTAAATGGTACTAATAGTTATGTTTTAATTTGGGAGGGCTCTAGATTAGTACCTTAACAACGACAGCCGATTTTAATGAAATTTAATAATTCCGTATCTTTCACGCTAACTTACTTTTTTTAAATGGTACTAATAGTTATGTTTTAATTTGGGAGGGCTCTAAATTAGTACTTTAACAACGACAGCCGATTTTAATGAAATTTAATAAATGTATAAAAAAACATTTTTTTTAAATTTTCACCTTTTTTCATTCAGTCCCTTTTCAGAAATTGACCTATAAAAATTGGAAAAAAAAATGCTTTCAGCCATTTTTGAAAAGCCATAGAGAAAAAAAGGGTACATTCTCAGGACTAAAACTTATGCTGCTGGTAGTATTACGTGTACTCAACACAGAAATAAAATATTATTTGTGAATCTCTTCTCCTTCCTAAAAATGAATTGCCTTAAAAGTTAACGATTTTTAAATTTTTTTTTTCGAACTTTTGAGAAAGAGTTTGAATAACTTTCTTGCATGATATTAAAATTAAAATAATGTCCTTTTGAAGGTCATTTCATGCTGAACACACTAGTTTTTTAATTAATCTGATATCCTTAAAAATGACTTCGCAATTAAATTTTCTGCAAACCCCGTTTTTTCATAAAATTCACTAAATCATCACTTTAAAATGGCTGACAAATAAAAAATATGCCTTGTAAATTGTTTTTTTTAATTGGAGTTTTGTTAATGTCTACCAATAGGGAATCCATGATAAAAGAATCAGGAAAATAAAAAATGTTGAGCAACAAATTATATTTAAATTGGGTGATTTGAAATAGATTAACCCTAGTATGTAAACTACACTATAAAATTCAATGAATCCATAGTAGTTTCATAAAATAAGGCTCCAAAAGTCCATTTTCAAGAAAAACTGTTGAACTTTAACTTTCAACGAATTCTTATCTTTTTTGGTGTGCTGAATCCGAATATGAACATTGCTACAACGGCTTCATACCAAACATCGCAAAATACCGGTTATTTTCGGTTTTTTACCCATAAAACGACAACAAAGCATTTTTCAAAGTTCGTTTTGAAATATAACCTGCAGCTATTTTTTGGTTCATTTTTCATTACAAATCAGAAACTATTCGTCGAAGCAAAATTTCGTTTTTTCACCTAATAACTGGTTCAAAAACATAAAGATAAATCTTAAAAAACAACAAAAATAATAAAACCGTTAAATCTTAAATATATATATATATATATATATATATATATATATATATATATATATATAGTATATATATATATATATATATATATATATAGCTAAATAAAAGGTTCGCGGGACTGAGTTTTTAAAAAGAGGTTTTTATTGAATTACATACATTGATACAAGAAAATGCAAAATCTTATAGCCTATTACAAAAACTTCGTGTGGAACATCTGGCATCACAACGCTTAGACGGCAGAGTGTCGCCGAGGCCAGGAGAAGGTGGCCTTTTATAGGGTTATTTAGGAGAGGGATTTAATTTATATATATATATATATATATATATATATATATATATATATATTGAATAAATTAAATACACCAACAGAAAGATGACATTTCATAATGTGCCCTGCTACTCATTAGCCCAGACTATGATATCACGTTCTGATTGGAATTAGTGTTATCTAGCCCAATATTGATTTATTTATTTTTCTGTTGGTGTATTTAACTTCTTCAAATAATCCAAAAAAAAACAAAAAAAAAAAAAAATTACATGTATGTAACATTAGGTAATCAACAAGAATTACTTGTGGGGTGGGGTTACTCCCACCCCACCTTAACTCCCTAAAAATAAGTTTATTTATCTTGGGAGAGGGGAGAGGGAGGGAGGGCTTGCCACCTTCACAACTCTTTACTCCTCATGCATATGGACAAGAGATAAAATAACTAACACTTGCATTCAAT
This sequence comes from Euschistus heros, assembly GCA_003667255.2. Lineage (NCBI taxonomy): Eukaryota > Metazoa > Arthropoda > Insecta > Hemiptera > Pentatomidae > Euschistus > Euschistus heros. The sequence goes on along the minus strand of RCWM02000654.1, from coordinate 36,782 downwards.
CAAGAAGTTTTTTCTACGTAAAGCAATCTAGTATATATTCTCTAGCGTGTTTTTAGACTCAAAAGGTGGAATGCAATTATATCATGAGTTTCACCACTAAAAAGCTAACTAAATTCCGCAGTTTTGGGGAAATATTACCTCCTCCCTCCCCCCTCACCAAATTAAAACATAACTATTAGTTTTAGCACCCTAAAAAAAAAAAATTGTTAATGTGACAGAAACGTAATTATCAAATTTTAGTACAATCGTTGTTCTTACGGTACAGATTTAAAGCCCCCCCCCAAAAAAAAATTAAAACATAACTGTTAACACAAAAAAAATTAGTGTGAGATAAACGTAATAATTAAATTTTATTACAATCGGCTGTTGTGCTTAAGGTACAGATTTAAAGCCCCCTCAACAAAAAAAAAAAAAAAAAAAAAAAAAAAAAATCAAAACATAACTGTTAACATCTAAAAAAAAAATTTAGTGCGACAGAAACATAAATATCTAATTTTATTAAAATCGGCTTTCGTCCTTCAGGTACAAATTTAGAGCCCCCTCCCAAATTAAAACACATAACTGTTAACAAAGAAAAAAAAAAAATTAGTGTGACAGAAACGTAAATATTTAATTTTAATAAAATCGGCTGTCGTCCTTAAGGTATAAGTTTAGAGCCCCCCGGAAAAAAACAATTAAAACATATCTGTTTACACCTAAAAAAAAAAATTAGTGTGACAGAAACATAAATATCTAATTTTATTAAAATCGGCTTTCGTCCTTCAGGTACAAATTTAGAGCCCCCTCCCAAATTAAAACATAACTGTTAACAAAGAAAAAAAAAATTAGTGTGACAGAAATGTAAATATTTAATTTTATTAAAATCGGCTGTCGTCCTTAAGGTACAAATTTAGAGCCCCCCCAAAAAAAAAAAAAAAAATTTTAAAACATAACTGTTTACACCTAAAAAAAAAAATTAGTGTGACAGAAACATAAATATCTAATTTTATTAAAATCGGCTGTCGCCCTTAAGGTACAAATTTAGAGCCCCCCTCAAAAAATTAAAACATAACTGTTTACACCTAAAAAAAAAAATTAGTGTGACAGAAACATAAATATCTAATTTTATTAAAATCGGCTGTCGCCCTTAAGGTACAAATTTAGAGCCCCCCCCCCCAAAAAAATTAAAACATATCTGTTAAAACAAGAAAAAAAAATTAGTGTGACAGAAATGTAAATATCTAATTTTATTAAAATCGGCTGTCGTCCTTAAGGTACAAATTTAGAGCCCCCCCCCCAAAAAATAATTAAAACATAACTGTTAACACCTGAAAAAAAATTAGTGTGACAGAAACATAAATATCTAATTTTATTAAAATCGGCTGTCGTTCTTATGGTAAAGCTTAGAGCCCCCTAAATTAAGACGTAAATGTTAGCACCCTTAAATAAAGGTTAGTTATTGTGAAAGAAATATTATTACCAAGTTTTTTAAAAATCGCCTGTCGTTTTTATGGTACAAGTTTAGAGCCCCCCCCCCCCCCCCCCCCCCCAAATTAAAACGTAACTGTTAGCACCCTTAAAAATAGGTTAGTTCGAATAAAAGTAATATTATTACCAAAGTTTTTTTAATATCGGCTGTCGTTCTTAACCCTTTATCAAGCAATATATCCTGGAGGATACACGTATTTAATGCTGATTGCTCAATAAATGACGTAGTATCCGCCGCATTATCCTACTCATTATCGTCTAATATCCTTTATTCAACCTTAGATTTCATGATACGTGTGTGCAAGTTTAGAGCCCCCCCCCTAAATTAAAACTTTACTGTTAGCACCCTTAAAAAAAGGTTAGTTAGTGTGAAAGAAATATAATAACCAAGTTTTTTAAAAATTGGCTGTCGTTCTTAAGGTACATGTTTAGAGCCCCCCCAAAAAAAAAATTAAAACATAACTATTAGCGCCCTTAAAAAAAGGTATGTTAGTGACCACTTCTGGCGGCCGAAGGACATCCTTTACTACTTTCCTTCCCTACTTTTAATTAGTTTTCGTCCTTAAGGATACAACCTTTTTGTTTTTATTTTAATATTTCATGATTTAATTGGTTTTCGTCCTTAAATATACTATTTTAAAGTGGCGGAAATATTCCAGGATCTTAACAGTTTTTAAGATGGCGGAAGGATATTCCGTCATTCTTGTCCTTTTAGTTTTTGTCCTTAAGGATGCTTACATACCGAATACCTTCATATTTATACACGTACTATAAACTGGTTGCGGTGGCTACAACCAAACTTGAATCCGGTCGGCCTTTGAGGCAAAAAGAATGAGATTTTGGTATTGCCATTTTGGAGCTACGGGCAACAGGCTTGCAGGGAATCCTCACATAATTCTTCATCCACACGTAACGGAAAACCGGAAAGCTTGCTTTTGAGGCGCCAGGCCTTCCGGTTTTCCGTTGCGTGTGGAGCTATATTTGCTACTGTAAACTCTCAACACTGAGAGGTTTGCCTCTATTGAAGGCCTGCCATCCGGTTTTCCGTTGCGTGTGGAGCCACCTTTAGTCTTAAAAATACTTGTGTTATAATGTTGATAGCACATCATTCTTATCTGTTTATTGTCCTTCCTCAGGGTCTCTTTCCTTCTACTGTTTTCATATGCAATTTTGACCATTGTTTCCCCCCCCCCTGCATCCTTTTGACATGACACAAATCGTAGACAGGAAGAATAATGAGACAGGAAACTGTTCTTCGTTTTCGATTTCTTCAACATTTACCGCACAAACGTTCAAACCTTCCAATTAATTATAAAAGGCTCATTTACATGACCGTTATCAGACCTATTAAGACAAATGGAGTTGAGCTTCAGTGGCTCCACCAAACCATCTAATTCATCTCGTATCCAATCCTTGCAATCCAAAATCCTGAATGCTCCTTTGTCACCAATAAACTTATCCATAAAGACCTTAATGTTCCATATATTGCTGATTTTGCCCAAACCAGATACCTATCCTTTCATAGTAAACTCCATAACCAGATAATCCTCCGAGGCGTCTGAAAAGAAGATGGCCGATAGACCTAATGTTGATTTTTTTTATTGAAGTGAAATTAGTGATTGGTTCTTAGCATATTATTGACAAGCCATTGTAATAATTTTTTCTTATTTACTTACTTTATACATGTACACATACAGTTGTAAATATCAATAAATAGTTTTTTGTTTTTTTAAAAGTATTTTTGTCACCGATGACATCCCGTCTTATAAAACGTCCTCTTATTTTTTTCTTTACATTTTTCCCGTTAACACTTTACTAACCACTCGATACGTCTTGCCTTTATTAACTGAATACTATCTAGGTATCTTTATATGAAATCTTATCGATCATTACAAATAAAAGGAGGGGGGTGGGTTAATGGAGGGGAGGAGGGGAGAAGGTCTGGTTTTTGGGTTTTTCGATTATACCTCGAAAACAGTGGACTTTAGAAAAATATATTTCAAATAAAAATTAAAGCTAATTAATATTTATCGAACTTCAAACGATTTTCAAGATAAAATCTGTTATTTTCGCAAAAAAAAAAAAAAAAAAAAAAAAAAAAAAAACCTCACTTTTTGTTAAACATTTGCTTCTAGAGCAGTGATGGGCAAACTACGGCCCGTGGGCCAAGTGCGGCCCTTCAGGCTAGTCATTCCGGTCCGTCACATGGTCAAACTCCATTATACATAAGACGTAATTTATTTTTTGCAAAATTAGAATAGGATTATTATTTTCTTCTCATTGCGTTCCGGATCTTCTACCGTGGTACTTTATAAGTTGAGTGTAATGAGATAAAGTCAAAAATAAAGTTTATTAGTTGTAAACTTTGTTTTGTTTAATTTTTTCGGCCCGCCTAGATGTTTTTCTATTTCATCCGGCCCTCCCCTTAAAAAGTTTGCCCATCTCTGTTCTATAGCCTTCTGCTATCATTCCTCAGAAAATATATCAGAATCAAAGTTGTATAGCATTAAATTTACTTTAATTTCATATATGCGTTTTTAGCACGAAAACCACTAAAAATTCGACTGATATGTATTTAGTTTTGATATGAGTCATACTTTTGTAGAATTTACCGATTTCGAGACATAATCGAATAACCCAAAAATTGGACCTTTTCCCCTCCCCCCACCGTAAGCTCACCCCCAGGGGCAGGGACTTTTAGTATGTTTACCTTCTAGCTATTCCTAACGAAGCTATGAAGTGGAAAATTATCGCATATTTCATCCACTCTACAATATGTTTATTCACTGGACTATAAGAAGTCCTAAACATTCTAAGATTATCGCTTTAATTTTTGAAGGAACAGTTTATTAATATTACGCGCTGATCGAGATATTCTTAATTATAAATAATGATTGTCCGCACCAACTGAACTTGCTTTGGCAAGAGAGCGATCGTTACGAAAGCATTAGGATATGTGACTCGATGGGGCGCTGCAGAAAAAACTTGCTTCATCCCACTTTCACCAGCTCAGAGATGGGCTTCTAAAGAGCAAACGACGTGTCACACCGTCACACAATATTACGTTACTTCAGAGGTTCCTTAATTGTGACGTTAAAGATAATTCTTTTCTGCATGAAGAAAAAAAAATGGCTAATGATTTTTTAAGGTTTACGTTTAGAAAATGTAGATAGTAATTTTTTTTCTTTCAATAAAAAAAAAGATTGATAAAAAAAAAAAAAAATTTGAGGCCGAAGGACATCCTTGGCCACTCTCTCCTTCCACAATTAGAATTAGGTTTCCTCCTTAAGAATGCTAGACTATGCCCTAGTATCCTTCCGCCATCTTAAAAACAGTTAAATCATCGAATATTTCAAAACAGTGTCCTTATAAGGACAACAATGGTGGAATCTACCCTTCCGCCCTATTAAAATCGTTAATTATTCAAAAAACAATATCCTGGAGGACAGCAATGGCAGAAGAGTTATCCTTCGGATAATTTAAAAACCCTTAAAATAGCATCCTTAAGGACGAAAACTAATACTAATTGTGGAAGGAGAGCGGGGCCAAGGATGTCCTTCGGCCTCGAGAAAAATCGTCAGATCCTGGCAGTGTAAAACAGTGTGTATACTTTTTGCTGTAAAGTTTTTTTCACATTCAAAAGTGTTGAATTTTGACTCGCTCTAGTTCTGTTAGTCTTGCTCTGATCGAATATTTGACGGCCATTTCCTAGTCAGAAATATAATTAAGAAAAATGTTTGTTATGGAACGTTTGTCGCTATGACCTACCGTTTAGGAGCTATATTGATCCGAATGAAAAGATTCACGTTGCAACGTTTTTTTCATCCTTAAATATGTAAAATTGGTTTATCCTCAAAAATGTAACATTTTTACAAGCTCTAGCTATGTTGGTGTTGCAAGAATCGAAAATTTAACGACAGTTTCCTAGTCAGAAATATAATCGAGAAAAATGTTTGTTATATAACAGTTGCCGCAAGAACTTACCCCTTAAGATGTGGTTCCGCATAGAGCAGCCAGCCGCAGCAGCTGCAGCCGGCTGCAGCTGCTGCGTTCAGGGTGGTTCCGCATGTAGCTTCCAAACGCGGCAGCTGGAAGTTCATTAGTTCGTTTTCTGGTGTTGATTTCACAAAATATAGAAGGAGAGTTAAGAAAACTCGCTGGAACCATGATTTTATTATTTTTTCAGACGATGTATAAAGTTCCAGATTTTTACTGTGAATATTTTATTGACAACTCTGTTTTCTTTAAATCAATTTTTTCATGTAAGATTATTGATAACTTACACTTTTATTATCTTACATAATAAAAATTATTCAACGAAAATAGGGTTGTCAATAAAATATTTACAGTAAAAAACTGGAACTTTATACATCGTCTGAAAAAAATAGTAAAATTGTGGTTCCAGCAAATTTTCTTTATTTTTTTTTTGTCTTTTTTTATATACTGTCTTTCTATATTTTGTGAAATCATCAAAGGGAAAATTTATATATATATATATATATATATATATATATATATATATATATATTTCTATATATATATTCCAATATATAAATTGGTACCAAAGTTTCTTGTACCATTTTAGACCTTTTTTTTTTTTTTTTTTAATGTCATACCGATCTATATGGTATTTTTGAAAAACAATGCTTAAAATACATTCTAGAACACAATTTTCAGATTTATAAATAATCGGATGAAACTTCAGGTTGAAATATCACAATTGATATATATAATTATCTTCTATATAACTTTATTCTTTATATAATACACTTACATAATTATACTTTATATAATTATTTATACTATATAATTATTTATACTATATAATTATATTATATAGTTTATATAATAAATATATATATATATATATATATATATATATATATATATATATATATATATATATATATATATAAATTGTGGTATTTCAACCTGAGGTTTTATCCAATTATTTATAAATGTATCCAATCATATGTAAATGTAAAATTGTGTTCTGTAATGTATTTTAAGCATTGTTTTTCAAAAATGCCATATCGATACCGACATTAAAAAAAAAAAAGTCTAAAATGGTACAAGAAACTTTGGTGATGTTGCTTTGCATATTCAGACGCGAAGGAGCGCGTCCCTACTACGCCCTAGGTCCCTAGAGCAGTCCGAACACAGCAGCCAGCTTCTCAAATTTCTGGCCGCAGCTGCTCCCTCTTGCAACACTTCTATTAAAACCAACTGAAGCAGTGCTCAGCTTCCAGCCGCGGCGTCTGACTGTTCCATGCGGAACCACACCTTTAGGAGCTATATTGGTTTGAAATAAAACAATCGCATTTGAAACAGCTGTTTTCTATTGACATTGTTTATTTCGAATAATCATTGCTTATTAATTTAATTAAATTATTAATTTAAGTAATTCGATCTCTTTTATTCTATAATGTAAATTGGGAAACAGTAGATTATAGATTGACATATCCATGATCAATTGTTTTTCCCAGTCAAGGAGAAACTATTTTTTTTTTTTATTCCATTGTATTCCATATCAAGTCTCCCTTCCAAAAACAGTAATGCTTAGAATAGTGATATTACTTTATAATTAGATTTTTAAATAACATACTTTTCTGATAATAACCTTTTATTTTATCAAAAAAAAAGTCGACAATCTTCAAGGCGATGAAGCAGAAATAGTGGGAAGATAGGCTGATCATTTTTTATTTATTCAAAACTAACAACGTTAAAATAAAAAGGAAATATGAGTAATTTATCAAAGAAATTTAACCACGTAAATATTGTTCAAAACAGTTTGAAGAAAGTGTTTCATGAATAATTGTTTCATGTCAGTCAAAAAAAAGGGCTTGATGTGGAAAACTCGTCTTGCTTTCACCTTTAACAGACAGGGGCATGGTGTAATAAATTCAACAGCAGTGAAAAGTGTGAGTGATATGAAGAATTATGAGTTAAAATGGCGATGGTATGATACTTCAGAAAACAGTCTATCAACATGAACGTTTATCCAAAATTATTATTTTTTTCTCAAAAAAAAAAAAAAAAAAAAAAAAAAAAAATAATTATCACACTAATTTTTAAATAAAACAAAAAAAATATAAAATTATTTCTAGTATGTCTAATAATATTTAAAGAGTTCCTCATCATTTTAAAACTATACATATCAAATTTATTGATATTTACAATTGTACAAATATATACATCAAGTAAATGTATTAATGACGATTACAATAATATGTCAAAACTTGAAAATAACTATTCATCAGTAGCACTTTAAAATAAAAATAAAAATTCTACACTAGAAGATCTCTAGGCAATATCCCTTTTCAGACACCCCGGAGGATTATTAGGAATATAGTGGGAAGCAAGTTGAGAAACTAATAGATTTGAGAGATTATGGAGCTTACTATGAAAGGATCTGGTTTGGGCTAAATCAGCAACATACGGAAACTTTAAGGTCTTCATGGAAAGGTTTATTAGTGACAAAGTAAGGAGAATTTAGGATTTTTCGAATGATTTTGGATTGTAAGGGATCGGATACGAGGTGAATTGGATGGTTTAGTGGAGCCACAAAGCTCAACTCCGTACGTCCAAATAGGTTTAATCACTGTTTAAATTTAGGAAAGATGTCTAACTAAAATAAAGCCTAGTAGCATATGCAGGCTTTACCAGAAAGAAAATAAATATAGACCGAAAGTGGACACGTTTAGGCTTGAAAGACTTCTTATTTATAGTAATTATAAATAACAAAAAAAAACAACTTATTTTTAAAATAATTTAGTATTTATTTTTAATAGTTTGAAAGTACGAGTGAGTTAGTAATATTATATTTAAGATAAATTTTATTCATAAAATATGTTCCGTTACAATCAATAACTTTCTCCCAGCATGATAGTTAACCAATCCTTAAAAAATAATATTTAGCCGTAAAAAAATATCACAATATCATTTTAAAAAAATATTCATTGCTTATATATATATATATATATATATATATATATATATATATATATATATATATATATATATATATATATAAGTTGTTAATAATTTCGTACTTACATATAGGTCACTTAAGTTACGCATGATGGTATAGAAGGATTAAAACAATTAGGATTGATGAATTAATTGCCACTTATACGGGGATTATTTTTATATGAAAAATAGTTTCGAATGATAAACGTTCATCTTCAGTTCTAAAAAATACAAAATTTTCAACACATCTATGCTACATGGATTATATGTACTAACGTTTTCAAAAATGGTAGACAAGAAATCTAACATTGGAACTCACCTGAGGAGATCTAAGTGATATTTTAAATGTATCCATCGTGGAAAGAGAAGGGGGCAGGAAGGTTATTTTTTTTTTTTGGGGGGGGAGTTACTATGGGATTTCCCTCATGACTCATTGGATTTTTCCGTTCCTATTGGAAACAAATTTAAAATGGGGCTATTGTAAATGTTTATCTGATCATTTAAACAAAAAATCTGGATCTGTTTTAAACGATTTCATTATCTCTAATGATTCATAAATATTTAATTTTAGGCTATTTTCTACTTGATGAATTATTTTTTCTCCCTAGTGTTAAATTTATGGTTATTTTCATTTATATGGATAGCGAAATTTGTATGTGTTGAAATTTTGTGTTTTAGAACTGAAAATGAATGTTTAGTATTCAAAACTAGTATTCTAATAAAATAATCCCAATAGAAGTAGCAATTAATTCATCAATCTTAATTATATATAGGTATTATTTTAATTAACGTTCGTCCAGTCATAGCTTCTTTTCTTTCTTTAACTTTCCTTATTTATTCATTATTGATTTTATTTTTTTTTATTTCTTTTCCCTAAGCATATTGTATTTATTTTTGGTATAATTATTTCTTTCTTGCAATCAGTCGCAGAATAATAATTATTTATTAATTTAATTTCAAATCAATGTTAATACCCGAGAGAAATATATATATATCTATATATATATATATATATATATATATATATATATATATATATATATATATATTGTATTTGTGTAAAGTACCAAACAGTGTGATTATGTAAATGGAATAGTTCATGTAGCTAAATAAATGTTCAATGTAGCTATCTACACGAATTAATTAATATTCCATGTACCATATAATTCAAACGAGTCCAGACGGCCATTAGCGGCAAAAATTTGCTCTTTATAATGTCGTCGATTTATGAATCAATAATATTTACATGAATATTATATTCTGTAGAAATAAAATATGTTTATTTTATATTATCAGTATTATTATATATCAACTATTCTACACAGAGACATATAGGTGTTGGTGAGTAGGTGGCCCATCCGCGTTCCGGAGCATAACTAACAGCGTTACTGGGGAACCTTGGTCTGCTTTTTGACAGTGAACTTCCAGCTGAGTTGCTGTCTGCTGCATTCGGCTGGAGAACACACTCGTGCTAAGTGCAAGTGCTTTGAGAAAGCATATAATAAAAATATAAACTGCATTTACTTTATACTTTATTTAGCATTTACGACTTGGTATTGAAAATCCAGTATTATTTATTTATTTGTAACTATATATTCATATTTACAACTGTATACATATATACAATAAATAAAATAGAGAAAATTATTACAATGACTTGTCAATAACATCTAATGAACCATTCACTAGTAGCAACTCAATAAAAGTTCTACATGGAAGTCTCTCGGCCATTATTTTTTCACCTTGGAGAATTGAGTGTGGAGCAAGTCAGGAAACTAATGGATTCAAATGGGTATGGAGTTTATCTGCAATATATAGGCCATTAAGATCTTTATGAATAAGTTTATTTGTGATAATAAGGAGCATTGAGGATTTTAAGAAGGATATTGGAATGTAAGGATTGGATAAGAGAAGAGTTGGAAGGTTTAGTGGAGCACCAAACCTAAACTCCGTGTATCCCAACGGATGTAATTACTGTCTTGTAAATAAGTCTTTACCTCAATTTTGTATGGCGCGCAGGCTTTCAATAACAAAAAAGGAACTGGACACCATCCAAATGAAACTTTTAAGGAGTATGGCGGGAATCCGAAGAAGTGAGAAGATTAAGAACCGAGATATCCTAACTTGTGTAAAAGTTATAAGTCTCAGCAAGGAGACCCAAAAACTGAAATGGAGGTGGGCTGGTATAGCCAGAGTCAAGGACGAAATATGGTCTAAAAGCAGGACCGAGTAGACACCGATCGGCCAAGTGAGAAGCAGGGGAGGCAGTACATGAGGTGGAGGGATGAAATTATAGTCCAAGAGTGGGAACCAACTGGATCAAAGTGTTAGGGCCAGGGGCTCTTGGTTCAACATTGTAAGTAATCTATAGAAAGAAAAAAAAGTTTTGTTTTGTTTTTATGGTTTATAAATAATTTTATATATTTTACTTTATATTGTTAAAACTCAGTTTCTATTCTATTCTGTTCTATTCTATTCTTCTAAGGAAGAGGATTTTGTCATAAACATGATGCCCATAAAGCTTTATTATTATTATTGTTATAAATAAGTCTTTTGCAATTTATTGGAAACTTTGAACGCTTGTCTAGTAAATGTTGGAGTGGTGGAAAACGACGAGTTTCTTGTCTTTTAAGTCAAAGAAATTTTTTATTCATGTTTATAAATGTTAAATAATAAAAATCTCATAATTTCATTGCAATTTCGTAATCTTTTAGTCATTTTAGTATGAATTTTAAGAATTAAGACTAATGCTTCGAAAGTAGGGAAACAACAGTGTGCTAACAGGATGGATATATTTAATTTTTTAAAATAACACGGTTTAATCGAATCGATATATTCACATGAAAAATGTAATAATTAAATCAGGCACATCATATAAGGAAGTTTCGTTGTAACAAAACTCTGGGGGTACTTTGCAACAACATGGAAATAATTATTTTTTTTTTTTTTTTAGACTTTATATAGTTATTCACACCTGTCAAATAAAATTTGATAACCAGTGAATTTGCTGTACGAATTTAAATGGCTTGAAAGGCATGAGAGGGAGCAGAACCCAGCGGCACCTCCAGTCTTTATTTTATTTTATTATTTTAGTCAAGGAGGTCTCTCATCCAGCTCCTTTTTAGTCTTCTCTGTGTGTTGTCGGGAATATATGTTGTGGCCATGTTGTTTATTTGTGTATTAGGATGTCCATGTAGTTTTTCGTGGAATCGTTTGTAGTAGGTTTGAATTTGTTCTTTAACTGTTGCTATGCGTAGGTCAGTATGTAAAGCTATGTTGCTTACGTACCATGGGGCTTTTGTAATTGTCCTGAATGTTTTTGCCTGGAAGATTTGGAGTTTGTTAATTTGTGTATTTTTAGCTGCCCCGTATATCTGAGAAACATATGTCCAAATAGGTTTCAGTAAGTAAGTATAAGTGTTATTTTTTGTTTAAGTTGTAGAGTTGAACGTTTGGAGAGGAGTGAATATAAAAGTCTTAGTCTTTGGTTAAGCGTTTTACTTTTTTTCTTTATATGTGGACCCCATGTCATTCTTCGGTCAAACGTAAGACCAAGGTAGTGTACAGTGTCTGTTTGAGGAATCGGTGTGTTGTCAAGAAAAATTGGTGGGCATGTTTCAAGTCGAAGTGTAAATGTAATGTGTTGCAATTTGTAGTAATTTATATGTACTTTCCAAATATTAAGCCATTCATGTAATTTTGACAAGTGGTGCTGTAGAGTAAGTGAAGCATGATTCGGATTTTTATCTCTTGTTAAAATTGCTGTGTCGTCTGCATATGTCGCTGTAAGAATGTCGGAGCTAATAGGAATGTCGCGTGTGTATATGATGTAGAGTAATGGAGCAAGCACTGAGTCTTGTGGCACTCCTGCTGACGCCAACTTAATAGAAGAAAGCTCTGAGCCTTGACGGACAGAGAAAGATCTATCAGAAAGAAAGGACTGTAGAATAAGATAGTAGGTCGGTGGGAGTATCGTCTTTAGTTTAAAGAAAAGCCCTTGGTGCCAGACTCTGTCAAAGGCTTGAGCAACTTCCAGAAATACTCCAGTTGCATACAATTTGTGCTCTAGTGCCGTGCATATGTAGTCAGTAACTCTGTGTAATTGATGTATAGTCGAATGTTGTGTTCTAAATCCAAATTGATGGTCTGGTATTACGTTCGGTTTTGTTAGTATATCAGAGAGTCTTTTGTATAATAAATGCTCGAAAATTTTGGAACAGACAGGAAGTAAGCTAATAGGTCGGTATGATGAGGGGATATTTTTATCTTTGTTTGGTTTGTGAATCATTGTAATATGTGCGTATTTCCACTGTAGAGGGAATTTAGTAGTCCTTAGTATTGCGTTGGGAGGCGCGGTAGCTCAGTGGGTAAGGCACTTGACTGCCATGCTCCCGGGCCCGAGTTCGAGCCCGACTGATATTTGTTTTCTGTTATTTCGGCCGTGGATCGAATTCGAGTTCGGGAGACCCTCCTGGGGCACATCCAGACTCCTAAAAAAGTGGGGTACCCTTAATTGGGGGGGGAAAACCTGGCGGTGGAGCGTGAATTCTGGCCAAATCACCTCCTTTCACAACCGTTGGCTCAGAAACAGTACACCCTACCTAAGTACTGAACCCGAGACCCTTCATGGGTTGTAAGTGGTACAGGTTTTTTTTTTTTTTTTTTTTTTTTTTTTTTTTTTTTTTTTTTTTAGTATTGCGTTGTAAATAGTAGTTAAGAACACTAGAGCGTTCCTAGGCATTTGCTGGAGTACTCTAGCAGTGATCAGATCATAGCCAGGAGCTTTTTTTTAATTTAAATTTACTTAACCTTTGTTTGTTAATATATATAACTGTACAAAATAAATTTTAAAAAAATTATCACAAAGTAAATGTGAAAAAAATTATTACAGTAACTTTTAAAGCAACTACAAATTGTAGTGCTATAGTAAAAATTCTATATTAGAAGGTCCCAATACAATTTTTTTTTTTTCAGGAAGTATATCGGAAATCGAATGTATAGGTATTTGGGGTAGAGACTATAAGATTCATGTGGTTGTTAAGCTTGTGTAGAAAGAGGAACTTCTGGTTTGAGCCAAAGCATTAATGTTTGGCAATTAAGCATGAAAAATAGCCATAACTAAATTAAAATATTAAATTCATCGTTATTAATGATGACAATAAAATGATAATTGATTTCGAAAATCGAACTAAATTCACACAGTAATTCAGACTACCTAAGGTAAAGAGGGTAGTGATTCTACATTCTCACACATCCTAATTATCTTTTATATCTTGATCTACACATAAATTGTTGAGACACTGGTGCAAAGCAGTACCGCTATTACCGTAAAACAGGGTTTAGTTTTACGGTAGTAGCGGAAATAAGCATAAACCGCTTAGGAAAGCTGTGGAAAGAGCGATGCAAATCTTCAATGGCCGTTGCAACGAGAAGTTCTTTCTCAAACCTAAAAAAAACTGCCAAAAATAACAGACAAGCTCAAGAAACATGGGTGAATTAAATTTATTGCAATTTAATTTTTAATTTTTATGGTTACTAAACGAATTAGTAACATCTACCATTATTGATGTGTATAAATACACGATAAATGGAAATATCGATATTTTTCTTACATAATCCAATATTTTCATATCGATATATAGATACTTCTTTCGGTAGGTACTTTACGATATATTTACAAAAAAGTAAAAAAAAAATCTAATAAAATTAGTTTTAACCCTTTTCCGATCAAGCATACATACCTAAAAACACTTACATTCACTGGTTTTTTTTTTTTTTTTTTTTTTTTTGTAGTGGTCTAATATTATATAAATCTCTAAAAAAACTCTAGAACAATATTTTTCAAATCAGAATTAAAGCTAATGAAATTTCCAATAAAATTAATTTAATACATATTTGTCGAACTTCTAACAGTTTTCATGATATATGCTATTGAAAAATGATAATTTTCGAAAAAAAAAAAAAAAACGAATTTTTACCTCACTTTTTATCATTTTTGTTATTTTCTCACATTTCTTCTAGCGCCTTCCACGATCGTTTATCAGAAAAAATGTTAGAATCAAAGTTGTAGAGCATTAAATTTATTTTAATTTTATTTATGCATTTCTGACACTCAAGCAAATGTTTGACAAAAAGTGAGGTAAACATTTTTTTTTCGAAAATCACTGATTTTCGATAACGTTGGTCTTGAAAACATTTGGAAGTTTGACAAATATGTTTGGATTTAATTTCATAAGAAATTCAATTAGCTTTAATTTTGATTTGGAACATATTTTTTTAGAGTCTATCGTTTTCGAGATATAATCAGAAAACCCAAAAATGGGACCTTCTCCCCTCCCCCTACCTTTAGCACACCTCCTAGGGGCGGGGACTTTAAGTATGTTTACCTTCTAGCTACTCCTAACGAAGCTATGAATTTAAAAATAATTGCATATTTCATGCACTTTACAATATGTTTGTTGACTGGACTAGATAGGAAGCATGGTATGAAACCAGTGTAACGGAAAGATGAGAGTATAGTCCGTAGTAACATATGTGATATTGAAATGGTTACAGAAAAATTTGTTTGTGCCAAAATAAGGAGCAATAAAGACAAAGAAAGATTTTGATTCGTATTATTAGAGTATTCGTTGTGGTATGAATTCAATGATTTGGAGAAGCCCTAAAGCTACAAAATAATTCCACGTTTTAGTCAAACCAGAATAGAATTCCGTTTATCCAAATAGACCTGATTATAGTTAAGTAAATGAGGCTTTTGTCACTTGAGGTACACCATGATGGTCTAGAAGGATCAATACAATTAGGATTGATGAATTAATTGCCACTTCTATTGTTATTATTTTATTTGAATACTAGTTTCGAATCCTAAACATTTATCTTCAGTTCTAAAAACATGCATATAAGATATATTATAACTTACATCTTATCTAACAGATAAATGAAATACGGATATATTTCAGATATCTGTTAGATCTTCTAAGGTGAGTTCCAATATTGTATTACTTGTCTTACATTTTTGAAAACAATAGTATATATAATCCATATAACATTGTGCTGATATGTTGAAAATTTTGTATGTTTTAGAACTGAAAATGAATGTTTATCATTTGGAACTAGTTTTCTAATAAAATAATCTCAATAGAAGTGGCAATTAATTCACCAATCCTAATTGAGGCTTTTGTATTTAATTAGAGGCATATGAGTCTGCCCATTAAATGTGTTAGAAGTAGGGATATCCCATAATTCGACATAACGGGCCTATTATCCTTAGGAACATATTACCGAAGTATTAATTATAAATTTTCAAGCCCATGAAGGAAATTTACCCACTTAAGAGCTGCATTTCTTGTTTATACGTCTAGTGACCCAGAGAGTGGTAATATGGTACGGATCGGCAATCAGAGTTCTAACGGTAAACCCTCTCCAATTACATCACTTTGTAACGGTTATTAAAACTGATTAACAACGCTTTGACATTATAACCTCGAGTACGTGACAGCTATATTTATGTATAATAAATAGGTCTTATAAGCATTAATTTTGTTCACTCATTTTTTACTAAATTCAAACCTGTGAGTTAAAATACGCATGATAATGTAGAACAATTAATACAATTTGTGATTGTTAAATGATTTGACATTTCTATTATACAGGATGTCCCGAATTTAAATGGCAAAACTTCAGGAACTTATAGGGGACCGAAAAACTAAGACAAAATGTCCTTTAGAGATTTACTCCTTTTTGCTTAGCTTTAGAGAAATTCGCAAAAAAAGAAACCAAACAAAAATGTTACAGTTAGCGATTATCACCTTTCAAAGTTTAGCCTGGCTAGGCAGTGAGATATGTAAACACTTAATGTTTTCCTTTACATTATTTTATTTGTTTACATTTTGGCTTCCTTCTAGAATTATAATTCCTAAATCAGTCTTCAGTCAGTTACTCAGATATTTTTTTGTGAATAGCATCAGCCACAATGCCGCATACATATTCTAATGTTGAATACGCTGATATGATTTTTGTGTATGGTTTCTGTAACGCTAATCCTTTAGAAGCGGTGTGGGGAGTAAGCGCGCCGATTTCCAAATAGAAGAGTGCCTAATCGACGAGTCTTTTCGTTAACTTTTATAGACTACGAGAGACTGGGTCATTCTTAATACGTAATGAAGGCGACCAATTCCAGGCAGCACAGTAAGAGCACATTATCGGAGAAGAAATTGTGTCCAACGCCACTTCGATAACAATCCTGAGACTAGCATCCGAAGAACATCTGCATGTAATCGCTACCCATACCATCTTCAAAAGTTCAGAATTTATTACCTCAAGATTATGTCAAGAGATTGAATTTTAGTAGCTGGTTTCTTGACAAAATTCGCGATGATAATTTATTTCCATTAAAAATTAAATGGACCGATGAAGCTACCTTTACAAGAGCAGGAATTGTTAATCAAAGAAATTATCATGTATGGGCTTTTGAAAATCCCAGAGCTATTAGAGAGAATAGGTTTCAACATGAATTTGCTATTAATGTTTGACTTGGAATTTGGAACGGATTACTGGTGGGACCATATTTTTTACGTGGGAGATTGAATGGTATCAAATTTACACATTTTTTGGATTCTAATTATTTAGATGACATTCCCTTACAGCAGTGGATTGAAATGTGGTTCCAACTCGATGGATGTCCAGCTCATTATAGCAGAGTTGCTCGAGCTTGGCTGGATATAAATCCACAACAATGGATTGGGCGTGGAGGAGTAGTACCTTGGCCACCCAGATAACCTGATATGACACCCATGGATTTCTTCGTATGGGGAACCTTGAAGCAGAAGGTTTATTCGGTGTCATTCAACTCAAGAGAGCAATTAAGAGACCGAATCATAGATGTAGTGAACCAAATATCATCAGAACAATGTTTAGCTGAAATTTATCAAGTGAGTGCTAGATGTAATGCTTGCATTAGTGCAAGAGGACAACATTTTGAGCAATATTTACATTAAAAAGAACATAACATAAATATAAATGTAAATAAATAAGTATAAAAATGAAAACTTGTTTTGTTTCTTTTTTTGCGATTTTCTCTAAAACCAAGCAAAAACGAGCAAATCTCTAAAGGACTTTTTGTCTTAGTTTTTCGGTCCGCTATAAGTTCCTGAAGTTTTGCTATTGGAATTCGGGACACCCTCTATACAATTTATCAGAAGACTAACCTCATATGTGATTCATTCACCTTCAGATTTAAAAACTTATAAATATTCAAAACATCAGTAATCTGATATACTGAATATGTCAATTGTAAGTAAAAATTAAGGTAATAGAATGCATTTTGGCACTTTCCAAGGTTTTTGGAAGCAGAATGAAAGCAATGTAACTTTTTGCAGTCAGATCATGTGATGGGTATTTATTTAGGAGTCATTCCGTATGAAATAAACAAGCTAAAATAAACATAATTATTTGACCAACTGAGAATTATATGAAATTTGGTTTGAAGGTTGTCATCATAAAGATTAAGGAAAATTTTTTTTTTTTTTTTTTTTTTTTTTTTTTTTACATCAAACTGATTAAATATTAAGGCTACTTAAACAATTCTTTTTAATTTTTTTTTTAAAATCATCATTGCTTTTCTCCTGAGGTAGAGAATTGTCATTTTAATCAGTTTTAAATGCCCTTTCTTTTGAACAAAACTTACTTTGTAATAGAAAGAATTTTTATATTCAATTCAAAATTTGAATTTAGATTTTCTCAAAAAGTGCATATTTGAAAATATTTTAAAACATAATTATAAAAACTATAAAAAGTTCATAATTTTGATAAGTGTTCTCGTGTTTTTGGCTTTACGCGTTTGATAGTTTGATGTTAGGAGACCAGGAGCAGTTAGGAGCTCAACTCTTCTTACTCCAAATAACAATCTTGACTAGGAGTCAGATTCTAATGAATGAGCTTTTTTTGACTCAGTTTCTCTTAATACGCAATAAAAAAAAAAAATAACCTGGATATAACCCATCTAGTTCGATCTCTCTCGGCTGTTCAAAATTTTGGTTTAAATAGAAAAAATCAGGTTTGAGACCTAAATTTTTAAAGGAGCTTTTTTGACACGCTCTAGCTCAGTTGGTGTTAATAAATTCGAAAATTTGACGATATCCTAGCAACTACATTGATTTGCATAAAAGAAGTGACATTTGAAACCACCATTTTTTACCGCAATTTTGTTTATTAATATTCATTAATTTATAATTTGATTTAAACAATTCAAAATTGCACACGTAAGCATAAAAAATAAAAAAAAACATTAGGGCATAGACGGTCAGTAGGATTAAGCTATTTAATTTAAAAATTCATCTCCTACAGACAAATGAATCACAGACAAGAGAAAAAAGAAAGTGTTGCTAGGATCGAAAATTTGCTTAAATTTAGCTTACCAAAAATTAAAAAGAAACTATATTTTTGTTATATAACATTTGTCGCTAGGACATAAAATAAATTAACCCCTAAAACATTTTCCATGTTCTTATTTTTCTTATATTTAAAAAAAAAAAAAAAATACTATCCAAATAATAATGCACTATAGAACAAGAGCCCGTGAACCCCAGACCTTCGTTATTTTATAAAATATGAAAATTTGTCAGTGCATGCTCCCAATAGAGGTACGAACGATCGGCCATGAATGAAGTTCGGGTTATCGTGGCCTTGGCAGGTAAACGGTGCTAAAGGTGTGTAAAATACCTGCCTACTATCGTCAATTATAAAGCGTGATTTTTTGATATTTCCTTCAGAAATGTACTTACGTTATAGTATATAAGCTGATTTTTATATATATTACTCGGGCAATGATTAGATGATGATTCCTCAGCAGCCAGACACTTACCATCGTGGCAACCCCTTGCCAGACACCCTCAATGCTCATTTATTTGTAATTGAACTTACGTTATAGTATAAAAGCTGATCTTTATATATATGACTTGGGTAATAATTATATGATGTTTCCTCATCAGCCAGACCGTTCTGACAGTTCCAACCCCTTGCCAGACAAGCATGTTGGGTAGCTGTAGTAGTGAGTGATGTCTGTCGCGATCCTTCACCACGTTCTTGTATTTTACTGCACATGTATTGTTGTCATTTATCTATTTTTCATCATTTATAATAATATCAACTTGAAACGTCATTAATATTTTTTTTCGATAAATTGTTGAGTATTATCTCATTTGATTTATGTATAACTTTTACCTTTGCCTTTGCTACTATTACTATTTAATTATATGTACTTAACAAAATAATATAAGATTATTTTAGCTTATGTAAACACGCACTGATTAATAAACAATACATGTGCAGTAAAATACAAGAGCGTGGTGAAGGATCGCGACAGACATCACTCACTATCTCACTCCCACCCAGCCATATGTATCTTGCCTCGCGCTCGCTACTACAGCTACCCTACATGCTTGTCTGGCAAGGGGTTTGAACTGTCAGAACGGTCTGGCTGATGAGGAAACATCATCTAATTATTAGCCAAGTCATATATATAAAGATCAGCTTTTATACTACAACGTAAGTTCAATTACAAATAAATGAGCATTAAGGGTGTCTGGCAAGGGGTTGCCACGATGGTAAGTGTCTGGCTGCTGAGGAAACATCATCTAATTATTGCCCGAGTAATATATATATATATATATATATATATATATATATATATATATATATATATATATATATATATATATATATAAAGATCAGCTTTTATACCATCGTTCGTACGCTCGTATAATTGGGAGCATGCACTGACGAGTTTTCATCTTTTATAAAATAACGAAGGTCTGGGATTCACGGGCTCTTAGTCTACTAATATTGAGTATAAATTAGTTTAACGTCATAGTATAATTTGTTTTAAATTAAACAAAACATGTATGATTTCAGGAAGAAATAATATAGAATTACCATTAAATCGTCGTAATATATTATTCTAAAGTAACTTAAATTATCATTAATTATTATACCAAATAAATGTCTCATAAAATGAAGGAACAGCGCAGGTCTACCGATGTATGTCAATATTGCAGTTGTGGTAATGCTTTCGCAATATTGCTTTAAGTTGCTTTATGAAATAGCATTAAAAAGCGAATGTGACATGGCTGATGTCATAGCCTCAGGCATAGTTTTCCTTAATATAATCTCAAAGGAAGCGCAAATTCGAATAATTGACACATAAAACGCTTTGAAGTGAACAATACCGTCATTATGTAACAACGAGTTGATAATTTCCTGGATTAATTCCTCAGTCCAATTATAAGCCATATTGACTTCTCCATCTTCTTCTGATGTCTTACGAGCCGAAGAGTTATTCTTCACTCCATGCAGCGCTAACCAAGAAGTGGATCTTGCGGCATTATGAAAAACTTACCTCAGCTTTACGTCATGTTGGTGAGGATCAATACCTTGAGGATGGTTCGACAACCATATTTTCCTCCTTTGTGTCATTATATCTTCCAATAACCGAACTGACTGCAGGGGATTGTTAGCTAGAGATTGGCCGACTAGTTGGTAACTTTCAAAAGTAGCTGATTAGTCGGCCATTTTATTTATTTATACTTCTACGCTTGGCGATGGGTTGATTGAAATTAAAATATAGCAATAATTGATTATAATTTTATTTTAGATTCATTTTTACAGGTGGTTGTTTATTTTAGGAATGGGAACTCTTATTTTTTTCCAAATAATTATCCAACTCTAAAATACATGATATTAAAAAAACAAAAAAAAATATTGCTCTGTTACCTTCTTGATAGGCGATGCTCATATGCTTTCTATTTTTAAATTAAATAGCTTAATCCTGCTGACCTTCTATACCAGAGATGGGTAAACTTTTTAAGGGGAAGGCCGGATAAAATAGAAAAACATCTAAGCTGGCCGAAAAAATTGGACAAAACAAAGTTTTACAACTAATAAACTTTATTTTTGACTTTATCTCACTACACTCAACTTATATGGTACAACGGTAGAAGATCCGAAACGCAACTAAAAGAAATCAATAATTCTATTCTAGCTTTGCAGAAAATAAATTTCGTTTTATTTATAATTGTGTGTGGCCATGCCGCGGGCCGGATTGACTAGCCCGAAGGGCCACATTTGGCCTGAGGACCGTAGTTTGCCTATCACTGCTCTATACCCTTATGTTCTTTATTTTTTTTCACTTACCTTTATGATTGTATTGTTTATTTCCAAAGGAGAGTGATTATGTATACACTAGAAGCTATAAAACGAAATAAAATGTTATTAGATCATATTAGATGCCTAATTAAATTCATCATTTTCTTTCAGTTCAATAATAGAAGTTTCATTTTAGGGTTTCCCCTTTTCTGTTGTTTATTCTAATTTCTACTTTTAAATAGAATTACTAAAATTCGAATTTTAATTAACATATCGAATTATTTGGGACATTTATGATATATCATTTAAACCAATCTCTTGAAATCGAGCAAGATCAGTTTAAATTCAGGTTAATTTTTTAATATTTCGTATTAGAAGAAACAATGTCAAAAGGAGCTTACTCAATAGTACCTGCCTCCTAGTCAAGATGTTATTTAGTATAAGAAGCGTTGAGCTCCTAGACTGCTCCTAATATCAAACTATCAAACTACATGTAACGGCCTCGTATTCTCCAAAAAACGTATCACTTTTGATCAACTAGGTCTCCGGTTAAACATGTTCCATGTTGAAACCTGTACCATGACAACTCAAGGTTGTGAGGTCTCTTAAAGGCTGAGTGTGCCCTAGGTTGGTCTCCCGACCCTTGCACAGTGGAACGAAAGGATTTCATTAATGTTATTAGCTTTAATGCTCTGCAGCGCCAGAGAAAAATAAATGAAGACCCAATAGTGCCCAGATCCAAGGTGCCTAAAATAATTTTTTTTGGAAATC
Organism: Euschistus heros; assembly: GCA_003667255.2. Lineage (NCBI taxonomy): Eukaryota > Metazoa > Arthropoda > Insecta > Hemiptera > Pentatomidae > Euschistus > Euschistus heros. The sequence continues at coordinate 14,435 of RCWM02000654.1, read as the reverse complement.
CAACGAAATAATCCAGTATTATGAATGAATGACATTATTCCACATAAGTAGTGGTTATCATTTGTAAAAGTTAATTATATTTACAAATGTTACTGTTTTAAATAAGCAGATTTAACGTTTAATTTTAACTTCATTTATATATTTTTGAAATGCCACCGCTTGACACCGTCTTCAAACCTTTTTGATTACAGACACTAGTACCTATCTTAACTTTTCCAGCAAAAATTAGCTGCTAATAACTGCCAATTTATTAATTACATCGATTTTTCTTCGTGATTCAACTGGATAGTTAACCTCAACAATATAACGAAAAATGAATTTCAACTGGAAATAAATCATAGCAAAAAAATACATATCACCAAATTGCTTTCACAATTGAAAAGAACCATATCTAGTTAGAGGATTTTATAAATATCATTGCCTTAATCCCTTAGAAGCTCTAATCAAAAGAAAATGCATCTATATACTAACAATTGCGTTATAGTTTTCAGTGTCAATGCTGGTTTTGTTAGAGCCATAGGGACTGAAATAGTTTTTTATTTATTAAACATGGACGATATCACAATTTTTTAGCATTGGATTTTATTTACCAATTTTCTTGTTTTAAATATATAAATTTAATGTGTAATTTTAATTTCATTACAATATTTTTAACGTACCCACGCATGACACTGATTCCAAAATCTAATAAAACAGTTACCGAAAATTAGGACTTTCAAATGCTTTTTTCTCCTAAGTTATCGGATTCATATTAAAGAATGGGCGGTAAGACTTGAATCTGAGAAAACCGAATTGAAAAATAGAAAAGAAGAAATTCAATTATATTTTAAAAGATAAATGGGGTCAATTGTGGAAAAATTTTATTTTTTCAACAAGAAAATTTTTTAAAAATTACCGACTAAGTGCAAAATAACAGGATTAAATAAGAAAATTCCGCAGAGGTTTTACTATATTCTTAGTGTGATTAATTCTAGATTTGAGGTAGATTTTGACAAATTGGAATCATATCTGGAATTAACAATAGATTTATTCCTCAACCTCTATCCTTGGTTTTATATGCTAGTGACAGTGCATAAGTTACTATCCCATGGCTCGTAAATTGTTAATAGAATATAATCAATAGAACTTTCTCACTCTGATTCTTTTAATTAATATAAAATAATCATTTTACTACAAAACTGCAAATTTTTGTGGACACATCCCAATGAAAGAAATTGCATTCCGAAGTAACTAAGTATCAGTAGCCTCCATCCCAGATTGATCCAAATATTTATGCAAATAATAAAATTTCATAATTTTTTGACGAAGATATGTCGAGATTATTTGTCCGGATTAATAAATTGTGACTTATTTTTTTTTTTTTTTTTACAAAAATAACCATTGTTTTTTTTCCCCGAAATATCGTAAATTCGTTGTACTAAAATGTTTAAACATTTTTTTCTAATACCATGACTAAAAAAAAAATACAAATTAGGAACAAAATAATTTTTTCCACTTAGAAGTGCTATTCGGCCCTCTGTGCTTTGGATTGATACTCAGCTGATATAAAAGAATAAATTATTACCTGTTTCATCTGTGATTGAATCTATTAAAACTGTTACTAAATTAATATGTTTTAAATTATTTTCCTTCAAACAAATTTTTATAATTTTCTTCATGATTAATAATATACCTTAAGATTTTTCACTTTATTTATTTATTGAAGGGCTCTACAGCTCTTGAAGTACCTTGACCTCCTCCACAATTCGTAGCCACTCCTGGCGATCCTTGGCTTTGGTTTTCCATCTTCTGATTCCCATTTTTTGGAGATCCTTTTAGACATTTTGTAGCCACGTCACCCTCGGCTTCCCTCTTAGTCGTTGTCCGTCAGGTCTGCCGTATAGCATTATCTTGCGGACTCTTTGTTCTGGCATTCTTTCAACGTGACCGAGCCACTTTAATCTTCCTTTCTTGGCGTATGTGACTATGTCGGTATCTTCATAGAGTGTATTCACCTCTGTATTTGGGCAGATCCTCCAAATCCTACATCTTGACAAATCGGACCAAAAATCTTTCTTAATATTTTTCTCTCCCACACCAAAAGGACTCTTTCCGTTTCCTTGGTGAGGGTCCATGTCTCACAGCCGTAGATTACAATGGGTCAAATCACCGTCCTATAAATAATTAGCTTTGCTTTTCTTGATAGGTTCCGAAATTTTAACAGTTTTTGTTGGCAAAACATGCACCTGCTTCCCACTGCTATTCTTGTTTCTATTTCAGAAAGTATTTCATTTTTGCTTGTCACCGTTGCGCCTAAGTATTTGAAGGATTCCACCGTCTTAAATTCATGAGTCGAAAGGTGGATAGACTGCTCTTCCCTTGTTTTTATCCTTGAGGTCATCATGTATTTGGTTTTATCCTCATTTATCTCAAGACCCATCCTTGACGCAGTTTCCTCCAACTCCTACGGCGCTCCTGATAAGGCGTTTGTGAACACAAAATCATCTGAATACGCCATGTGCGGTGTGAGTCTATCGTAAAATACGCCACCTGGGTTTGGATTTACCACTGAGGATCTGTATTATAATTTTTAATTATATTATAGATTAAGATAAACATAACTTATTATGATTTTATAAATGTCTACTAAGAATTGAAAAAATATAATTTTTTTTCTTGACCGAAAACTTTTGTTAGAATTTCCATGAAATTTAAGAAATGATCTTCGCTTCGTCTCTCTCTCTTTTTTTTTTTTTGTCCTCAATTTTGATTCACTATAGTTACTGTGATCAGACTAATTAATAAACTTACTTTTAGTGGAACTTAACAATAAATCAACAATACTAAAGCATCTTTTATTCCTGTGTGAACCGACATTCAGAGTAAATGGAACACGGGTACAGAAGATAAGTATAAAGCAGAGAGTGAAACCCATTACTTATACAACATAACGAGTGAATCATTTCGCAAGGACAGTAGCAAATACTATTTGGATTAGGATAAGAGTGATGTCTTCTGTGTGGCCATCATAAGGCGGAAGCTAAGCCTCCTGAATCGTAGGAGTAAATAAGATGGCCCCCCCAATTGCTCAGCCATTACTTCCTCCAGTGGACCCTAATCCGTAGATTTACGATCGCCTTCGGCATTGTTTCTCCAACAGCGTTTGTCCTTTCTCTTCTCATCCGCTTTTATTTCATTTCTTTTTATGTAAATTTAAGATGCTTCACATTAAACTTTGCTCTGTTTTCTTAGTCAAAGTATATTTTTGTACAGACCTGAATACCTGAGTATCATCCCATCTTTTGATTCGAATTTCAAATTAAATAATAAAATTATTTTAAGCAGCTTCTGCATACCTGTAACAAAAAAAAAATACTATATGTTAAAATAAGTTCTTCATATTTCTTAGCTTAGTAACTAATCAATTTTGAAACATTAAGTAACAAATTATTACTAATCATTATAATTATTAATGTATTCAAGTAATTTTTATTAATTACTTAATAATAAAGCGAAACCAATTCAATAAAATACTATGCATAGTGTATGGATAACGGTCTAGTGAGGTTGAAATTTGATGTAAAAGATTAACTGTTTCATTAGATTTATTTTGGGGATTTGTAGACGTTCTCACATGTCTCACAGGTATTCTAAAATTGGGTGGCTTTACCCCAGTTTCCGACGTCAATACTTCCTAGTTGCACTCATATTTCAACTAAACCTTGAAAAAAAAAAAAAACACCTATATTAATGACCTTCTTACTCTGCGCTCCTCCATCCACCTCATAAATACTAGAGCCCACACCATCAACCTGTGCACTCCTGCGCATCGAATTCCATCCTTCCAAAAATTCTTTATTCTTTATCACTCTTTATGGAATTCATTGCCCATCTCAATTAGAAAAATGTCCACTCTTACTTCCTTTAAACATCATCTATTTCTTTACCTCTTGGATTTTTAATCTTCCGAGCAAATGTAACACATGAATATTTATGTTATATACATTACAGTAGTAAACATAAGATGCATCTTTTTACAAGATTTCTCATTTATTTTATATTATTTAATTATTAATCAATTTTTATTATTATTTATTATAATTAATTATCATAGCCAGACGATTGCGCTATTATTGTACTCATTTGTTATTCTTAGGGGACAAGTTGTCCCATAATAAAGTTCATTTTCTTCTTCTTCTTAAGTAGCATAGAAAACAGTCGTACTATCGTACTAAGAAGATATTTAAAAAAGTATATAAATTATCTATAAAGAGATACAAAAAGCAATAAAAATTTCATTCACATGCGTTCTTAGATATTTCTTATTCATTTTTGATTTGATTATAATTTAGAAATTTTGTCTAGTAACCTAGATAATAGTCCATACCCTCTACTCTTCATGTGCTGATACATACTTATATAAATTCTTTACATAATTACATTCGATCAGACCGACTCACGAAAATTATCTTTCAAAAATAAATTCTTTACCAAAAACCTTTTTGCCAAAACCAACATATTCAGTACTATTACTAAAAGAAAAATATTGCGTTCTATCTAATTAATTATTTAAATAATTTATTAAACAAAGCCTTATGACGTAATGAGTCGTTCATTGTACGGATGAAAAGTTACTTAAGAGAATATGTTTTTATTAACATTTTGTAATATGGAGCCAAAAATGTTACAAAATCTAAAATGTTTGTGAATATTCGTTAATAAAGATTTTTAAATTATCTCTAGCAAGTGATAGATTCCTGAATTGAATATTCGTTTATTCCATTAATTTTATCATTTTATTTTAACAAAAACAGTAATTTATTACTTATGTAGTTCTTTTTTAGCAACTTTATTGAGTTATTGATAAATGTATTTCTCAAAGTTTCTTTATTAGTAAATATCCTCAAGGGAGAAAATCATATTTAATTTTCAACCTTCAATGAAAAAAAAAAAAATATATTTAAAGAAATATATATATATAAAATAATTATTTTTTTCCGGTAGCCAACAATAAATATTTTTTTATAGTATAAAGTATTGATATGTTACAAGTTATTAAAAAATTACAAGTAAATATGATTTATTCTTTATTTGAAAAAATTTCTCCAAAATTTGACGGAGCTATAAATGTTAAATACAGCAATGCATCGTTTGAATACATATTATATACCTAAAGAAAATATATATATAATATTTAATAAAAAGGCAAAAAAATAGTCAATGTTTTAGTTAAACATAAAACATTTTCATTTTGCCAAATCATAAATAATATATTTCGGCAAAATAAAAACAAGATTTGTTAATTTCAAACATTGCCTAATTTTTGACTGACCCCTCTCAGCATCCAATATTATGGTATATGGCCTTACTCATTCAGTCATTTAACACAGCTCAAGAAAAATTCTCATTTATCTAATCAAGCATATTTTTATTTAATAACATTTATCTTTATCATTGCTGTTCCTATCCAAGTGATACAATTTTCATAGTAAACCATAAATAAGAATTTTCTTATTATCCTGTGTTTACGCAATCTGCCCACCGGCAGATCTTTTATTAAGAAAGTGTCACAATCTGCCACAAAGGGTTATAAGTATTACGGTGGATGACTTTATGGATCCATTCACACAATATATACAGTGAGAATAAATGAAATGAAAAAAAAAAAAAAAAATAAATAAATAATAACCTCATAATATATAATACAACAAATAAAGTGAAAATGAAATAAATAAATAAAAAATCTTAAACTATACAACATATAAAGTGAATAAATAAAATAAACTAAATTACAAAAAAATAAATAAATACAAAATTTAAATATAAAAAAAATAATAATACTAAAAAGCAAAAATTAAATTAAGTTAAAAAGTTCAAAAATACAACCATACTTGACAATATACACACATTCTAGGGATCCCCCAATCAGACATGTATCTCCAACTATGGAGGAAAAATACCAGAGCCTAATAGATCCCAGCTCTACCCTCAGATGTAAAAAAAAAAACCCAGTGGAATATGAGTGAGGGCACTATAGTATAGCCAAGTCGAGAAGCTGGCCATTGCTAGGACTCCATGTCGAATTTTATAATAGATCACGAGGCCAATGTTTTTTAACATGCGAGGAGGATTATAGGGCTGAGTGGAGCTGGAGAAGATACTAAGCGAGCTCTTTTATGAAGTCCTTCCAAACCCACTCTATTCTCCAGACTTATCTACGAGTACAACAGATTTCCATCTGTTCAGAAATTCGGAAAAATTTATAGTTAAAATTTTAGAAAAAATTTATCAGGAGGCTCGGGGAATGGCTTAGGCGCTTGACTAACATGCTCCTGGGCTTAAGTTCGAGACCGACTGAACGCAGAAAATTTATATTCAGTCATTTCGGCCGTGGATCTAATTCAACACCTTCCTCAAGGTACTATCCTAGGTCGCATCCTCTACAAAGTCTATACAGATGACATCCCAACTCATCCTAGAAAAGTCCTCACCAAGTACGCTGATGACACATGTGTGTTATGAGTAAATCATGATCCTTTTATAGCATCCCAAACACTCCAATCTCATATCATAAACCGTCAAGAATGGTGTCAGAATTGGAGAATTAAAATAAATCCAAATAAATCTCATCAGATAACGTTTACCTATGACTTCCAACCCAACAGTATTCTTTAATATAACATTCCCCTGGGGTCACCTGTGGTGTAGTGGTTAGCATAGCAACCTACTAAACCCAAGATCGCGGGTTCGCAGCCCGGCAGATGACCTTAGGATTTTTTAAAGGGAGTAAAAAATCCTTAGCTATGCCGTCCTTCGGAAGGGACGTAAAATGGGGGTCCCGAGCCTGTGCGATGTCAGGTACTCGTTAAAGATCCCTATCCTAATTATACCTGGATAGGCAAAATTTAGGACTCCCACCGTAGCATCGTCCGATTAGCCATAGCAGCATAAAGTGACGTTAAACGAAATAAACAAACAAACAAACATTCCCCTGATCCCTGTTGCACAGATTCGCTACCTAGGACTCCACTTGGACAAACGTCTAACTTGGAATCCACATACAAGACTAAAACGACAAGAAACTGACCGTCGTTACAGACTACTTCAACATTTACTTGACAAACGTTCAATGCTCCCAATTACTTACAAAAGACTCATATACATGACTGTGATTAGACCTATTAGGACGTACGTATCTGTAATTGACCTTTGGGGCTCCACTAAACGATCCAATTCATCTCGTATTCAATCCTTGCAATCCAAAATCCTTCTAAAAATCCTCAATGCTCCTTACTTTGTCAAAAATAAACTTATCCATAAAGACCTTTATGTCCTAAACGTTACTGATTTAGCCGATACCAGGTACCTATCATCTCATAGTAAGCTCCATAACCACTCTAATAGACTAGTCTCTCATCTTGCTTCCCATTCTATACACGATACACCGAGGCGTCTAAAAAGAAGATGGCCTAGAGATTTTCTTATATAGTTTTGCTATTTTTCTTATAAGTGCTACTAGTGAGTGGTTCTTTACATTTTATTGACAATTCATTGTTACAATTTCCTAAAATTTACTTATTGTACATATATGTATACAGTTGTAAATATCAATAAATAGATTTTTTTAATCTTTATCATTGATATCATTTAGATATTTTTAATTAGCTCATCGATTTATTAACTATTATTTCAAAACCACAAAACAAATTTTAACTATAAATATCATCTAGATAAAAAAAAAAATTATCCATTTTTTTATTAATTTTACTAAAATAATAAATAAAATTTTTTGAAATTTATGCAATTATCCTCATACCGATTTAATCTATTTATTTAATTATTTTATTAACAATATTTTTTAATTATCATGCTTTGAATACATTACATATATTCTTCTAATGTTTAGAGTTCTATTCATTTTATATTCTATGCCTATTGCAACTTCAATAACTAGAGGCAATCACTTTAATGTAGGCATCTTGTTATAAAACAATGTCATGACATGCATGAGGAGAAACCGTTCCCATCTCCAGCTTGTATTTTCCCTCAGTCTCAATGTTTCTGGAATCCCCTTTTTTCATAAATTCGGTGCGTTTGTATTACTGAGCTTGAATATGTCTACAAGTTTAGAATTTATACACAAAACGTATATGAATACATTCATTAATTCGTTAACGATATATTCAATTTTATATAAAGTACCTAGGTAATTTTTTTTTTCTTCTTGAGCATAAGATTTCCATTGAAGTCCTATACTGGCCTGGGTGGGAAGGTTAAGGTTCCTTTCGCGGGTCCGCCACAAAATAAATTTGAACCTGCCAAGGTGGGATTCGAACCCACGACCTTCTGGTTACGAGTCTGAGACCCTCGCCCCAACACACTCAGCCATTGAGTCCCCCACCTAATTTTTTTTTAACATCTATATTAAGCATAGAACACAATATTTTGAGATATATAATTGTTTTTAGATTAACAAAATACAATCGAAATCGGTTTAAAATATTTAAAATGCACTTATATCGTGATCACTTTAATGTTACAATACTGTGTTTAGTAATCGCAAAGGTAATATCAAACAAAATAGATGTCCTCTTAAATATTTCTGATTCGTTTTCTTCGAATATTATTTTTGGGCAGAACAGTTCTGCGGAGGCCAGTTTATTGACCCGTCCTTGGTCAAGCTGTCTTGGTTTTATTCTCCTTTTCGTTAAGTAATGGTTTGGAATAAAAATATCAAATTGTTGAATGTTTTCTTATTAATTACATTAAAAAATACAAGTCACCTCATTTTACATTTCGCCCTGTTTCTTATTTTTAAAATGACTATTCACAGAAGAAAAAAATACTGTTCTACTATAACCCAGGAAGCTTCCAGGTCGGTTATATAAGTATGTGTGGAAGGAAATATTTCTTTATGTACAACGGTCACAATAGGAGGTGATGTGTTCAGCATCCACTCTCAACCAGATTTTTCTTCAGGACAATGATGGGATAGGTACTCACTTTATAAACGCTGGGTATCTAGGAGAATCTTCCGATCCAGAAATGGATCCACGGATAAAATAATATAGAATAAATTTTCTGCCCACGGTTCGACGAGAACCCAGGCCTTGGGTTAGATTTGATCATGGAAACACGCGATTTTAGAGTAATTATTACTGAGTTATTACTTGGATACTTGGCAGCCCAAGCTGCAAAAACTCTACGACAGGAACGGGTATTGTAACATGTAACATGCCACAAGACCCATACCAAAATCAAATATGCATCCAAAAAACTAACTGGTCTCTGTGTGGTGGTCAAAAGCAGAAATATTTCATTTCTCCTGTTTACCCAGAGATGAGATCATCCCATTCACTTCTTATTCCAGTGATAATGACATAATACATAACAAAGTGTCATAAAAATTATAAATAATTAACCTGCATTGGTCATTCGGAAAGGACTATACTCCTACACGATATGGCCAGACAGATTCACAAAAGACAGTGAAGAAACATTCTTTTTTTTTTTTAAAATATAAATCTCTTATTCAGAAAGTATTACAATCTGCCTCAAAGAAGGTAATAAGTAATATGGATGACTTTATGGATCCATTCACAAAGCATATACAGTGAGACTAAATGAAATCAAAAGATAAGAAAAAATAAATAAATAAGTAACCTCCTAATATATAATACAAAAAATAAAGTGAAAAAAAAAATAAATACAAAATTTTAATATAACAAAATAATAATAGTAAAAAACAAAAATTAAATTAAATTAAAAGTTCAAAAATAACATACAGTACTTGACAAGATACACACAAGAGATACCCCAATTAGACAATTATGGAGGGAAAAACCAGGTGTAAGAAAAAAAAAGCCAGTGGAGGATGAGTGAGAGCACTATAGTACAGTCACTCTGCGCCAAGTCGAGAAGATGGCCATTGCTTGTACTCCATGTCGAATTTTATAATAGATCACGAAGCCACTGCCTTTTTAACCAGTGAGGAGGATTATAATGCTGAGTGGAACTGGATAGGGAGAAGATACTAACCGAGCTGTTTTATGAAGTCCTTCCAAACCCACTTTATTCACCAGACTTATCTACAACAAGATTTCCATCTGTTCAGAAATTTGGAAAAAAAATTTATAGTTAAAATTTATAGAAAATATTTATCCGAGAGGCGCAGAGAGTGGCTAAGGCGCTTGACCACCATGCTCCCGGGCTCGAGTTCGATACCGACTGAACGCAGAAAGTTTATTCTCTGTCATTTCGGCCGTGGGTACCATTAATTGGGGAAAAACCATTAAGGGCTTGAGCGTGAATTCTGTCCAAATCACTTCCTTTCAAAACCGTTGGCTCAGAAACAGTACAACCTTACTTAAGTACTGAACCAAATACCCTTCATGGGTTGTAAAATGGTACAGGTTATTTTTTATTTATCAGATCAATAATGGATTTTCTGATATTATTTCCTAACAATGCCGTTAAATTTCAGTTCTGGTTGGGAAAAATTGATAACGCATTAGGAATGTATTGAAAATGATGGCAAATATTTTGAATACAAATGTTTTAATTCATACACTTTTTTAACTTAATAACGTTTCATATGAAACTACCCAATATACAAATTTAAAAATTTCGAAATCGATACCAACAAGCCGCATCAAATCGATGCGGAAGTGACAAGATAAGACTATACAGAAATCTGTGCTAACAGCTGATGGCCACTTGTTGCGCACAGATACCTCCCTTATTGTGCTTTATCTTCAAAGGGCACCCTTTATTTTCCTTAACAGTCCGCTCTGTTTACCTGTCCTTGGTCGTTAAGTGGGTCCCATCTTCTTCTTTATATGGAAGTGTGATCGTTATGGCTTGTTGCCTTGTAACATCGTATTTCCAAATAGGAAAAAAAAATACGTCTGGTTTCTAACACTCTAAACTCTTTGTTTTCGGCAAATGTGGCCCTTAATCACAAAGGATTATCTTTAAAATTACCATTTCTTTTCAGATTCTATGATGTTTTGGTTGCCACCGACTCTAAAAATAAATGATCATAAATTGTGAATAGGTATATAAGTGTCGATATTTTCGTTGATTGCCATTTAATGGTCATTGTTTCGAAGCAATTAAAATATTATTTTTTATTTTTTAGTTCAATTTTGCATATGTAGGTTTAATCTTGAAGTCGGTTTTTTTTTTTTTTTTCTAAAAATTATTTATATTTTTTTACTTTTTAGTGGTGAGAGTATTTTTGTTTATACAGTCTATTCTCGATCTTCAAGCTACCCTGAAAAATAGTTCGACTTACTGAACAAAGAATCATCGAGGTTATCATTAATCATATTTTTACACACAATATCAAAAAGCAAAGGATTGACATTTTGATTTAGTAGTTTTTCCAGAAATAATTTTGTTGGTTTCATTTGGTTGAGATTATAATTTCAAATCTTAAAAGTTTAATTAAACCATATTTGAGGCACTAAACATTACATTTAAATTGTTATTATTGTTGGAGCTTCTTAGAAATATGAAAATGATGTTGTTAAAATTACATTGTGGCCATACTCGTTTCTGCTTCGCAACATTGTACATTAAAATTTTTATTATTGTAAGTTTTATTATAGCCAAACCTTTATATAACTATGAAGATGGTGTAGTTAAAATTTGGTACAAATAGGTTCAGTAGTTTTACCATTGTAAACTCTATTGTGGAATGGTGCTATAATGGTATTATATAATTTATATAAAATAGTCACATTTAAAAATAAATCTGAACAGAATAAAAGTAACAGAGAAAATTGTCTCATATTTGCGGGAATATGATAACAGAAAAATTGGTTCTTACCGGAAGTTGTGCAAAATGCTGAAGTTTGAAGATATAAACTTTATGATCACGGATTAAAAGAAAAAAAAACAGAAAAGAAAACTTGTATTTGTAATTAAGAAAAAGACTTTTAGTTAAAAAAAGAAAGTAGTCTAAAAATAATGTTTGCATTAAAATAATAAAATATATACGCATCATTTACAGTGATCAAAACCATAGATTCAATTTCAGTGCAATGGCTATTTCTTTTTGCTCCTGTGCTATCGAAAGGTTAAGGTCAAAGCAATAAAAGTATCAACGACCGTTGCAACTCCAACGATAACAAAAAAAAAAAAAGAAAAAGAAAAAAAAACCTTTTGTTATATCAGACTTTTCAATTGTAGCTAGAATGATCTCGCAGTAATTTTTAACCTGGATTAAATTGCACTGATTAGGTGTTTGAACATTACGAAAAAACATAATTAGACATCAAATTTTTACTTTTAATTCATCAGTTGGTAATCCAGATGAATAGAGACTATTAAAAAAAGGATCACAAATTTTATAACCGATTTCTATTTTTGTACAATTTTTATACAAAACCTTATCTTTTTAACCTTTTTTGAACAGCGCTCGCCACCTATCGGTCAGTTATCAAACTTTTCTGCGCACCACATGTCTATCGCTTTTTTAATAACACATGATTGATAAATCAGTAGATTTTATTATTGCTAAACCACCCTAATAAAGATGACCGAACTTGATAAACTGAACTATAAAGATGATGGAGTCAAAATTTGGTAGAGATCGGTTAAGTAGTTTTCGCGGTTTGTGATCACAAACGAAAAATGACTTGCCCTTTTGCATAATAGTAGAGAATTTGAATAATTATTGTCTTTCTTAACAGATTTATTACGCTTTTTTTGATCTTATGATAATTAATTTTTGAAAAATAAATTTATTTTTAAATCTAACAAGGGGACGTTTGCAGTTGTAACTCACAGATTTGAATGCTGATTTTTGAGTGGGTAGTAGGGGCCTATAATAGTGCAAATCTAGAGTTACAGCCGCCAATGAGCATTAGGAGCCGAGAAAAAAAATAAATGAAAATCACGTTGTTTTTTTTTTTCTCAGCTCTCAGTCAAGATAGAGAAATGATTCTTTCACGTTCAATTGCAGTTATGTATGCTATTAGATGTAAAAATACTTTCGTTATGCTCAAATCATTAACCGGCTTTAGAGTGCTCAAAAACTCCAAAAAAATGACAAAGTTCCAAGGAAATCCGCTGGAAATCAGTGGGAACTTTTTTTCATAAACAACTGACCTCAAATCTCGATTTAATGCACCATAAAACCTTTATATGTCAAATTTTATCAAAATCAAAAAATATTGATTTTTAACCCCTTTCGAGGAGGTTAAAATTTTGAAGTTGAGATTTCATCAACAATTTCTACCGGCCATAACAACTCCTGCGTTCAATCGATTCCAATAATAATAGCATCACCAGGATCAGTATACATTCTGCTTTTTATCCATGCGTTGTCCTCACCTATATTATATAAATAAGGCGTTTTAAAATTATCTATTTCCATTATTATTTTAGTTTTTACACGATAAATTTCAAATAAGTCCATTTAAAAAAAATATACATATTTTTTAACCAAAACCTGATATTAAGATTTGATTATTCATCAATCTTAGGATTTCTATGCAATTTGAAATAAAAATATGTCAGTTTAAAACGTCTTATTTATATAATATAGGTGAGGAAAATTTTTAAACTAAAAACTGATATTACTTTCAAATTCCTCATCTCAAAAAACATGTAGAAACTTAATTTTGTCGAAATCCAAAATATTTTTTTTTACCTTTAAAATTGTGTAGGATTTTAGTAGGCAAGGAAGGAGCTGTCACTTCCAGAACAGATGTAAATAATTTGCGCTATCTCACATATTTCGCCACTGATTAATACCAAATTTTAAGGTCATCTAGAAGACGTAAAACTGCATAGTTTAGCCCAAATACGAAGGTCGCAGGATTTCCCCTTATTGAAATATCTCAAGTTATAGCTGACCTTGGATTTTTTTCATTCACATCAGTTTTTGTCCACTGAAATCTGGAGTAAATCCAATGTTATACGCATGGATAAAAAGCAGAATGTATACTGATCCTAGTGATGCTATTACTGTTGTAATCGGTTGAACACAGCAGTTGTTATGGCCGGTAGAAAATGATGAAATCTCAACTTCAAAATTTTAACCTCCCCGAAAGGGGTAAAAAATCAATATTTTTTAAATAAAATTTCACGTATAAGGGTTTTATGGTCCGTTAAATCGAGATTTGAGGTAAGTTGTTCATGAAAAAAAGTTTCATCTAATTTTGGAGTTTTTGAGCACTCTAAAGCCGGTTAATGATTTGAGCATAACGAAAGTATTTTTACATCTAATAGCATACATAACTGCAATTGAACGTGAAAGAATCATTTCTCTATCTTGACTGAGAGCTGAGAAAAAAAATAAAACGTGATTTTCATTTATTTTTTTTCTCGGCTCCTAATGCTCATTGGCGGCTGTAACTAGTTTTGCACTATTATAGGTCCCTACTACCCACTCAAAAATCGGCATTGAAATCTGTGAGTTACAACTGCAAATGTCCCCTTGTAAG